>WEKY01024095.1:73680-144462 GCA_013390045.1 Picathartes gymnocephalus
TTTTTTTTTTTTTTTTTTGAACCGGAAGCTGTTGTTTTACATAAATATCACCATCACTACTTGTGGAAGCCATAGCAGATGAGAAACATCCCAGCTCAGATTTCTTCTTCACTGCCTAAGGGTGGTCTATCCCTTTCCCCTCTCACCTGTTGAATTTTTAAGCACTGTATGCAGAGCTTGTAGATGAGAAATTTCCCCACATACACCCACCTCTTTATTGATTTTGAGGCAATTTTTGGTGGAGTGGGGATGGGAAGGCATTATTTTAAACTGACGGCAAAAACCCACTGAATTCTCATCCTTTTACTGTTTTTCAGTGCTGCCATTGCATCCAGAGGGGAATGTGAGCACTTGCATGTCAGCTATTGTTTGAGAAGGAAGGACTTGAGTCCTCTTTCATTTTGAAAAGAAACAGGAACATCTGTCCAGGGGATGGTTTCACCTGCATGAAAGAAGGCACCCATGTCATTTCCACGTCCTGTGGGGAAGAATTTTGTCAGTGCTACAACTTTTGAGAAAATTCCTGAGGTTCTGGTAACTTTCCTCATCCATTGCATGGGGAACTTCAAGACAAAGACACTTAGGTTTCCTTTCATAGTGAAAACCAGACACTGGAAAATGGGCACTGGTGACATGAAGGGTAAAACTTCACCACAGATCTATGCCTAAGTAATAGAACAAATTGGTAGTAAAGCAGAATCTGAACATAGTTCTCCCAAATCCCTGCTAACTCTATAGTTGCTGCACCAACTGCAGGAACAAGGAAAGATCAGCATCAATCTTCCCACATCTGCTTATTGTAGAGTGCCTGCATCTTCCCCCTCAGTGTGTGGAGATGGCCACACAAACACGGGTTTAGATGAATCTTTAGTTCACATCAACCCAGCTACACTTGTGTCCTCCAGTTAGCACAAGAGCAGAGGTTCTAAGTAAGTGTGTCAAAACCCGAGTCAGATGCCTGTGACATTATGGCAGTAACAGCAGCAGAAAGCACAAGAGTGCATGACATTACAGCATAATGAGAACAGCAGTCACTGCAGGAGCAGATGTGACTTCAATCGTATCAGTAACAGACAGGCAGCGTGGAGGCAGAGGAGCCTCAGACTGAGCAAAGGCAGCCAGCTGCAAGATGGGAGATGCTGCTGCAAAGCTGGTGAGAAAGATGCTGCTGTGATGGGAGTAGGACTGCAGCAAGACCTGCAGCAGCAAGACCTGCAGCAGAGGCTGCAGCTGCCTCAGAGCAGTGGGCAGCCGGCATTTAAGATGCAGTCGCAGGTGCTCTTTGCTTCTGAATTCGTAGTGGTCACCACTTGCTGAATGGGGAGAAGTGCTTTTACTTTTACACAATAATTTCTTCAAATTATGGGGCAGGGCACTGGCACTAAGATGAGACCAGGATCACATTTCTCAGTGATGATCAGCTACTGCCCCATTTCACAACAGCATTTACAGGCCATTCAGTGGGGGAATAAAGAGTTACTCTGAAAAATCCCACCTGTAGCCCTTATGCTCGTCTGTAACTGAGAGTATTTTATAACCCAGCCTTCTCTGTGAGTGTGGACTCTTCTCAGCTGGAAGAGAAGGTGACCATGACTCTTGTTGAAACCTTCTCCATAGATTGGATTGCTCCCAAGTTTTCACCAGCTAAACACCTCTGTGCCCAGCCCAAGTCCTCTCTCAGCCTTGTGGCAGTCCTCTGTTGAGTCCAGAGAGAGACTTTTATCAGATAAGGAGTAGAAATTACGCAAGCCTTTCCCAATCATGGCACAACATTCTGATAATTTGGGACATATCAAGAAAAAAAGACAATATTCAAAGCATGACATTTTGTAATGAAGTAGTTTTTGTTCAATGTCCTTTCTCAGAAGCCATGCATTCAACATGAGCATCTGGACTTGCCCAATGAACACATATTATTCTGGTAGAAGAAAAGTATCAACACTGAAATTCAAAGATTTTTTAAAATTGGAAACTAAACAGAAAAATAATGCTCTCCATGGCCTTGAGATCTTGGTGAAGGAAGAGTGGATACTACAGTCATGGTCAGTTACAAAGACATGCTTTGTCTACTTAAGAAGGAGACGTTCTCTTTGATAAAAGGTGATGTTTTCATTCACTATTCATTAGAACTATATGAACATTTCTTAAAGTTATTTATAAGTCATTCTAGGCAAACATTTCCAAACTGTGTGTGCAGATGAGCCCTTGAGAAGTAGGTTGATTCCTCTTAGTTACATGGTAATAATTGATATGACAAGCTCCAAATTTCTTCGTTTCCCTCTTTTTCTTTTTCCCCTTCATTTCTAACTGTAATTTCTATTCAAATGAAATCTTAAATATTCTGCCCTGACCTTTGCTGGAAGGAATTTAATTACCTATGGAGTTTACATAAATTATATGGCCTGTTTGTTTAAGATTAATACTACACAGAGATCAATAGAGCCATGGAACATCAGTATAAAATGGCTTCTTCCAAATGCCACCAAAGGTCACAAAATTCTTTCAGGAAAAAGGGGATGAGAGACATGGTATGCCACATTCTTGTCGTCAGTCCAGTGTATGTCACTGCTGCTGCCTCTGCAGCCACTCAGGGATGATTTATCAGCTGTTAGAGGACACTTGGTACAAACACACCATAAGAACCAGCTGAGGAAAAATTAATTGAATGCAGTGATGACTACAATTCATCATTCTCAAAAAAACAGCTCAAAAAGTGAGAGAAGGGTGATACATTGACCAGAGCTCAGATAAACTGCTTTTCATAATACTCTTGGAAACAACCTCTTCTTCACTCCAATGCAATGCGCATTTCCCAGTGGAAAAGGCAGCTCTAATTCTTGGTTTATGAGATGGAGAGGACATACACAGTATGCATAGTCAAAAGACTCATTAGAAATTACATGCTTGTAACTTGGTAGAGCTGCTTTCTGTGTGCCCTAGGTATTTTTACCATCAAATTTGAGTTTATTCTCATATTAGGTTGACAGAATTAATGCAGTGAAAGTGCAACACAGTCAACACTTCCTGGCTGATCAAGGCTAGATGGAGTGCCAAGAAAGTTTTTCCCCATGCTAAAAAGAAAATGTGTTGAGAGAACAGAGAAGAAAGAAACAGACAGTATCCTACGGTTAGAGCAGTGATGGAAAATGGCATATTGGGTTTGTGGGGCCAGGTTTTAGCAGTGGGGGGCTACAGGGGTGGTTTTTATGAGAAGCTGCCAGAAGCTTCCTCCATGACTGGCAGAGCCAATCCCTGGCAGCTCCAAGACAGACACGCCTCTGGTCAAGGCTGGGCCAGTTAGAAATGATGAGACCACTTCTGTCATAACACACATAAGAAGAAAAAGAATGTATTGTGCAAATGTAGTTGCAGCCAGAGAAGACTGGTGTGAGAACATGTGAGAACAGCCCTGCAGACACCAAGATCAGTGAAGAGGGAGGGGCAAGAGGTGCTCCAGGCACTGGAACTGAGATCCTCCTGGTGCAGCCCATGGTGAGGCAGCTGTGCCCCTGCAGCCCATGAAGATCCACGGGGATGCAGAGATCCACCTGCAGCCCATGGGGGAGCCCCACAGCAGAGCAGGTGGATGCCTGAGTGGGGGCTGTGACCCCATGGGATGTCCATGGCAGGGACCTGGAGACAAATGGAGAGAGCAGCCCATGCTGGAGCAGGTTTGCTGGTAGGATTTGTGGGGTACCCACACCAGAACAGCTTGTTCCTGCAGAACTGCACCCCATGGAAGAGTGACCCACATCACAGCAGTTTGTGGAGAACTGTCTCCCATGGGAGGCACCCCATGCTGGAGCAGGGGAAGGACTCTTCTCCCTAAACACCAGCAGGAACAACCTGTGATGAACTGACTGTAAACCTTATCCACATCTCCCTGCACTGCTGGAGCAGAAGATAGGGTGGCAAGGAGAGAGGGATGGGGAAGGTGTTTTTAAGGCCTTATTTTACTTCTCATTATCCTGTTCTGCTTTTGTTTGTAATAAATTCAATTAATATTTCCAATTCGAGCCTTTTTTTCCTCAGATGGTATTTAGTGAGTGATCTCTCATGGTCCTTATATTAACCCCCAAACCCTTTGTTATATTTTCTCTCCCCTGTCCAGTTGCAGAGGGGAATGATAGAGAGGCTTTGGTGGGTGCCTGGCATCTAGAAAGGGTCAACACACTACAACCTCCAACGACTGTACTACACCTGAGTCAAACCATAGAGTTCAACCGCAGTTTTCCACTGAGAAACCTCTGACTTTTACAATAAATGACCATATTCAGACCCTCAGCAGAGTAAAGCACCAGATGAAAACCTTTTGCTAGTATTGCTAATGTGAAGGGAAGGTTTCACAAGTGTTCACAAACTAGCAGCCCCCACTATGACAGATTTTGAAAGAGACCAGTAATCAGTGTACACAGTTCTTAGGACTTCTAACCAATTAGCTCTGTGCCAAAATAGGAACTGAGCTTTTAGGAAAATCAGCTCCTCACTGTGTTAATTAGCAGGGTTGTTGTTTTTTTTAATCTGCAAGAGGTGGGGAGAATGATTTTAACATGACTTTGAGACATGCAGGCTGTATTTTGTATCTCTGAAAGAAGGAAAAATCAAAGTGGTACCCTCATCTGTAGAATGTGATGGAATTCTCTGGCAACCATATTTTGGGTCATGGCGTGAAAGTCTTTCTCAGCTCTGCTTGGGATAAACTTCTATTGGGAAGTGAGACTTAGCAGTTTTATCCCCAGGGAATGAATTTTTAGGACTATAATAGAGATAGATTATAAACCAACTGGAAAAGTTGGTTTTATTGCATTTATACATAACAGATCACAAAAGGACTTGACCAAGGACTTCTGTTCTACAAAGCAGTACAGGATGCAATTTCATACATAGGAGGATGACTTGAAGCTATACAATCTGGAGCTTCATTCAGAGTATGGTTGGATTCAGGCTCTTGGTTTGATCCACTCTGGAGAGGAAGCTGAGAAGCTGAATTGAAGTGGGATAAAACTTGAATATTTAAAAGGCCCTAAAAGCCAAGCAGAGTTTTGATGTGGAATTATGCTCTGAACAGCATTAGCAATATTAGCAATCTTTTCATTACTATGTGACCTCTTTCGGCAAGCCTGGAGTCAGAACACCATGCTGAGGGAGCATTCAAACAGAAATTATACATTCAGGGTAATAAAACTCCCATTGTTTCTGTGTCCTATAATAAAGTCTATAAACCACAGATGTGATCAAGACCATATTTTGCAGGGCACTGCATATACGAGCAGGATGAGACAGACTTTCCTCTGCTCACAGACCATGGGAGAGGGAGGGAGAAGGGTGAGGATGAGGCAAAGGGACTTCTCTCCACGGCCAGCTTGGCAGGAGCAGAGCTCAACTCTGCCTCCACACTCAGCCCTGCAGAGTGGGAATTACTTCCCACAGGTACCAAGAGTAGCTCAGATGGATGTTTTAGGTCCCAGTTATAAAAGGAGGCCTTAATGGGCAGCCCTCTTTGCTGGCTTGGAGCCTAGAGGTGTCAGAAGAGTTCTGTCCCCTCACATGAGCAGATGTGCACGCTTACAGTGTGGCTGGCATTTTACTAACCAGGATGGGCTGCACCTGGTCCCTTGTACAGGGACAACTGGAAATTACCTACCAAGTGTCTGGCAAGCAACAGGGAGCACTGATTTCTGGTGTAAAACTGCAGTTCATATAATTAACTAATGAGAACACCTTTGAGTTTTTCACCTATTTCCCATTTAGCATTATTGATGGTGTAGGTTAAGGGGAACATGAAAACTTCCATGTACCTTCTGTGCCACTGCCAAACTTCTACTGGTATCACCAGCCCCAAGGCAGGCTGCTAACACTTGGGCTTCACAATAGATCTGTGCTTTGGACACAGGCAGAGGTGAAATCTCCCAGAAGGCTGGAGGTAAGTGCCATTTGGTAAGTGGACTTGTGTTAGAGCATCGCACTCCCTGGCCAGGAGGCATGTGAAGGCACGTACCTTTAGTCTCATCTCTGTAGGCCTCATGGCCACCACTGAATTTTGAGTGAGTCTTTGGCTGCTTTTGTGCTTTAAGGGAGGGAATGGGAGTATAGGATAGAATCATCATCTTTGCTGTAACAGCAGAGCACTGTACCTCAGCCCTGAGATTCTGCACCTTTTTTTTCCTTTTATTTTTGTTTTTTCCTTCCTAAGACAAGACCATGATGGGGAGCAAAATGCCTTATCAACAGATTAGACTGGACTTTAATTTAGGGGGGTGTATCTACATCATTTTTGTTCCGTTAGGGACTATGTTGTATTTCTAATGTGAAAGATCCAGAAAAGGTCCACAAAATTATGTTAAACACTGCTTCTAGTACAACTTTAAAAGATTGATTATGCAATTACATGATGACATATAAGAGAGGGGTAAGAGGGGATTACTGGTTCATTTCTCTTATGGGTCAGGATACCACCACAAGAGATATTAAAGCAGTTTATAGGCTGTATGATTCATTCTACAGAGGAAGGAACACACTAGAAAATAAAATGATGAAGCAAACTGAGTTACAGCAGGTTTTTATCTGTGCACGTTACATCAGTGCAAATCTATGCAAAAAACCTGCAGATCAGCTTGGCCCCTTTAGGCATTTCTAAATATTCTCGATTAATACATAATAATTGAAAATCTTAAATACTTGAAAATGTATCGTGGACATTATCATTCTTGGCATAGTAAAAACTAAAACCAGCATTGAACATAAAGCATATTTTACCACATCTAACCTTAGCTATGATTATGCATTCTTATCATTCCTTCACCAATAATTTCAAGTATCAGCCCAGGCAAAATCTTTTTGGCATTCTCCTTATAATACCCATAACAGGATATGTCAATTTTAGTACCTAGGTTCTTTCATGTACCTCTCCTTGAGGTGAAATCCTTAGCTGTGAAGGGGCTGTGGCACTTCACCCAGTTTCCCAATGATTTTCACGTAACTCCAGCCTGTAACCAAGCAGAGCAAATGTTTATGCACAGAGCCAAAACAAATCAGCACTGATGCCACCACTGAGAACTGAGTGACCTTTGGCAGAGGAACCCGGCTTCCAAGGTTCAACAGGCAATGAGGATTAATTTTATGGTCTGGACAGAGTCCTGAATTCCAAGCATAGAAATTGGATGTTTGTAATAAGCTATTTACAGTTGCAGTTCTATTATTTTTATTGGTTCTCAAGGACCCACAAACAATGCTGCACATTTTGGTCATCATGTCCTTACTCATTGTGTATTCACTGTCTCCATAAATAGATATTGCTTGTTGGACAGCATCCTCCACATCTCTCTCAAAGCAAAGGGCTAAGAATTGCAAAGGCTGAGAGTGGAAGAAGAGATACAGTTTTCTCAGCTCCCATATGGAGTGGCTATAACTCTATCACCACGGGAAAAGTTGGGAACTATAAGAACAACCACAGTATTTTTAGTAACACATATTTGCAGAATGTCCAAAAGAGGAAAATTCTGTCAGAACTTAGAGGATAAAGCACTCTGATGAAATCTTTTCATAGTGTTGCTATCAAACCCTTTCCTCATTTGTCTCTGGTACCTGAATACCACAGACAGGATATTCATTTTATCTTTGCTTGCAGTTTTCATCTAATGCATGAAGCCCAGGCAAAGCTCTATGGAAAACTCATTCTAGATAGATGAAAAAAATATGCTGGTATATGAAGTAAGAATAATTTTTCCTGTATGCCTAGCCTAAAGGGTGAGGAGTGAGGGCCTGCAGAGGCACAGTTCTAGAGTCTTGGCTGAGATTGACATTAAAAACCTGAACTGTGCCAGGCACCATTTTACAATCATTCGGGTTTTCTTCCTCCATGAATCTGTAGAATCTTCCAAATGCTCAGTACAGGCAGTACAGATTTATCAAGCATGAGGCTAGGAAGCTTCAAATACAAGGAATGTCTTGCGTCCACTGCAGTTTGAGCAGCAAATTTTGTCCACTGCTCTTTGAAACTCTTTTCATGAACCAGTCTCACTAAGTGACTGATAGATATATTTTACTGTAATAATGTCAACTACATGTTAAAGCAAAAATGGAAAAGGACTGCAGCAAACACCAGCAGAGAAATTGCAGATTAGATTAGAAAGGATTTTTTTTCCACGCTTTCCAATGAAATCACTGGGGTCACTAAGCAAGAACTGGGATGGGTGGAGGAGTTGCTGTATACTCCAGTCCAAACTTGTGTCATCATTATACTGATATTATCACTATAATATCTTCTTGGAAAATTACAGGAGTGAAAGGAAAGAAGCAGCATGGGAAGAGTGCAGACCCTCAGTCAGTAACGTTCAGAGGACCAGAGGTAGAAACCCATAGTCAATTATTAACCAAGGTCAATATTTATGGCACAGGGAATCATTTTAAGTGTACATTATTCATGTAGAGACTTGTAATGAGCACTTCATGCTTGAATAGAGAATGTATATACTGGGATAATTTTAATAAGAAAGCTCATAGGAAACAGGATATATCTCCTCGGAAATGGTCTATGTGTCTGCCTCTCACTCTTGCTCCCATTGAATAAGTCAATACTTTCCCTCATTACAGTTCACGATCAGAAATATTCTTCAGCTGAAAGTTGGTAAGAATGGAATCAGATGTTTTAGACTTTGGTTTTGAAGCTTCTATTTATGCAAACTGAATCCAGACTGTGGATTTTTCTTGAAAAATGGTAATGTAACTTAAATTATGTAAGGAACTCCAGTTATCCATTCCACATACCCAAACAGACAGAGGCCACTGCTGGGAGCATTTCCATTGCTCAGTTTGATGAAGTTTCTGAATCACACTTCCACTTGCTTCGTGAATCCTTCCTCCTCCCGGCATGTGTATCAAGGATAAGGATGTGATAAACACTCTTGAACTGGGAAATGACAGCTTTGCTGTGACAACTGCTGAAGAAACAAGTGGCTGGGTTATATGACTGTAACATATGAGCCCTTGTATTTGGGATTTGGCTTGTATTCCACACATTCATACAGCATCAGTCAGTCACTGAGAGCCTGCTCTTTATTCCATTGCTCTCACACACACAGAAGAGTATCACAGTATGCTGAGTCAGGCTTTAAAGGAGTTTAGGCATATAAAGATGCTGAATGGCTTCTAATAGGATTTCCAAATATGCCTAAGCACACAACTTCTGAAAGGCCCCTCTGAAAACCCCATGAAGCAGCTATGTGCACCTTAAAGTGCTTGAAAATCTTATAATTGAAAGCAAGTAAACTTCTTGCACTCTTTACCTATGATTTTCAACAGGGGCTAGAGAACTTTAAGTGTTCTGGACTCTTTAGTTTTGTGCTTTGAAAATCCCAGCCTAAGACTTTATCCATTGCCAACAACATCAAAGAGAGGAAGCTCGGCAAAGTGATTTAGAAGTTGGTACTAACAAGCACTCTAAATCAATCCAAAACATGTCTCATGCTGGGTGACGTCTGCTATTGATCAAAGGGACAGGACAAGTCAAGCCAAGGAAACATGATTGGGAAAATAATAAAACAGCCCCAGTGAATGTTTCAAGGTTTTTCTTAGCTTGAACGATGGCACTACAGTGCACTGCTGACCAAGAGGTGATCATCTGTGGGAAACTCCCTAGACAAAGAGGAGACATGGTACATTAGAGAGACAGTAAAAATGAATTTCCCTCCTCACGACCTTTTTTTCAATTTACATTTATTTATGTTCTTAACGTTAATACTATACACAGCTAATTCTGTTCTGACAGAGGATGCATTGCTTACATAGCACAGTAGATTGGTACTTTGTAAGGACCTGGCAAAGCAGTTGGTGTGTCTGTGAAAAAGCTGTGGGAGATATTATCAGCTCACAGACCTGATAATGGAGTCAGATAGCCTGGAAAGTGCAAAGAAGTTGGGAGACCTGCTTCCAGGACACGGCTCTGCTCAAAAAGAGCCATCTGTAAGGGTATCCATCTTACCTAGAGGCAGCTTTTTCCCTGAGGTTACTGAAGACACATTCTGTCTCAAACGAAGGTCAACTATCGTTTTATGCATGGTTGATAGAGTTGTGTTGCTTCTTCTTTTTCTGTCAGAACAGAAAATTTGGTTGAGAAACATCTTACTGGCACATTTTCTGAAGGCCACCCACACATCCCTGTAACTTAAACCTCTGTACTTAACATAGGGGTAACACGTCTCCCCAGGGAAGAGGGGGGAAGGATTATGTTGCAGAGTTACAAACATCTGCAGAGAAGGAAGCACATGAGGCATGTATGTTTTACAGAAGGAGCTCAGGAGAGGGGGAGAGAAAAGCTCTTTGTTGCCTGGAAGGATGGATCTTCGTGCTCCGGGGGCAGATGAGGAAGGGGGTGTGAGGTTGTGACTGAGAAAGATGGGATGAATAAGGGCTGAAAGTCTCCTGATATGACGTGACTGCAGGCTGTCCTGGAGATTCCACTCCTCAGAAAGGGCTGTGGGCTGCACAACATTAACCTGTACTGGGAGACACTGAGAGTGAGGCCAAACCAGCAGCCCCCCTGCCTCAAGTCAGTGTCTTCTCCGTGGATGCAGATTGTAGCCAAACTGATCAGTTTGCACAATTATTGCTGCCTTTTTTTTNNTATTTTTCACAATTTTTTCTTCTTTTTTTTTTTTTTTTTTTGGTCTTTCTTTAACAACATAAAGTAGTTAATGAATTTTAAAATAACAACCTTAAAGCTTGTCCAAGCTACTCCATTGCAGCTGTAAGAAAAACTACACTGGTCCAGCTGGCCTGCTGCAGAATAACTGAAGACAGCTGGAGACACGGTTAAAGGAACCTAGTCCTCCACAGCTGGAATGCTTTCTCTCCTCTGTAGTAGCAATTCTCTGAGATCGTCATCCTGGAGACAAGGGAAAGATAGTCTTTGAGAGGTGTAAAATTCTCACAGTCAGCCAGAGCAAGTAGTTGTGTGTGCAGGAGAGCCAGCGCAGCCTGGCTTCCTATGGATTTGCCTGTGCTGGATTCATGGCTGTCTGATGTGAAACAGATGCCAAGCAAAGCTTTTATCAAAGTCAGGGAATTAAAAATCTCTCTCTCCCAGAAGGATTCTCCTCTGAGTCTTTCCCCCAGTGAGTGGATTAATAGTCTCCATCTCTCTCCTACCTACCTGCCTGCCTGAGACTTGCAGGAATTTGCTACTGCTTTGTGTGACTGAAACGAGAAGAGTAAGTGGGTTCAAAATGCATCAGATTGAGGAAGAATACACACAAAGACAGAACGTGATCCACTTGTTTCGGAAAGCATGCTGAAAATATAGCTGATGTGGAACATGCCATCTCCACAACATATAACCTCTTCAGCTCCTCAATTTTCTTCCTGGTCTGGAAGATTTTTTGTTATATATGGAATGGGAGAGGACGAACAGAGCTGTGCATTAAGGGCACTGAGGGCTTACAGTTGGCAAAACCAAACCCATTATTTTCAGCTACGCTAAAGAGCTCTGGATAAGTGCAATCCTGCAAGCTGCCTGCCTGCCCTAAGTAACAGGAGTTTCACTGGCTTGCATCAGCCACCCTCTGGCTCCTCTTATGCTAACCAGGCCAGCATTATTGTATTACATTTAATGGAGCTCCTTATGTCATTCCAGCCTTGCTTCCTTTCTCTAATCCACATGTTTTCCCTCCCTCCCATCATCTCTCCCTCATCTCAGCTGGAGTTTGCATACGTGTTCCCCTTCCCCGTACCAGACACCACTGCAGTGCAGTGCTTATGATTACAAATCATCTCATTAAAGTCAGACAGCCACTCAGCTGGGTGCAAATTACTGACCTCCCCCATTTATGAATGTAAGATTTTTCAGGGTGGGAAGGGAGGGAGGAGCAGGGTGGAAAGCCTTCCATTAAATGTTATCCATCAACCCTATCACATTTATTAGCTAATAAAAAGGCTAAAATGAAGTTCATTGAGACTGGCTGGATCTGGTAGTACCAGCTGGTTCTATGAAATATTAATAGAAGTAAGAGATGTCTCTGTGTTGGAGTCAGTTGGGTGAAAGGATGATATCCTTATTGATAAGTTACTGCCCTGTCCATTCTTGTTAGTGACATCTTCAATTTTCCTTCTGGTAGTGTTAATACTCCTCTGTATGTGACAAGACAAGGCTAAAACACAGGTGATTCTACTACTGAAGAATAAAGACACATATTTTACAGGGGATCAAAAAGCCTCAACTTGCAGTCACACCTACTATTTTGACCTTTTTCCAGCACCTGTGAACTTTGCTGCCTTTGTGTAATTCAAAGGCAGAGCTTTGGCTTTAACTGGTAGAGGGAGAGATGTCAGGGAAGGTGTCGAACCTGAACCCTGAGGAAAAAAATGCAAACTGTAATGAAGTGTTCGGATCATGACAATGCTGCTTAGCAGCATGGCAGAGGAGCTTGATTCAGGCAGTCTGGATGGTGAAGGTTTTCCCATTTTGGTGGCTTAGTTCAGCAGGTTCTTACACTTACTTTGAATTAGAATAAATGCATGCTAAAAAAATCTGCTGTTTGCTGGCATACCTAGGCAACCTGGACATTCATATATCAAGGCAATTACCTCAACAGATCCATACAGATAGATAGGAAACCAACAGAAAAGCCAAATAATAAACAGGCCTGCACTAATCTCAAAGATTTACAGATGGTACTTTCAGGTTGCATGAGCACTATAGCATTGGAGGGAAGGAAAGTGTACCAAATGACATCTGTCCTGTGGCTGAGCAGATCATCTCCATCCATGTTAATATCAATTAAGCACTTCTCACCAACACTGAGAAACATTCTCATCTAGCCTGGGCCAAACAGCCAGGCTGCTGGGGCCCTCTGCAACTACTGGGAAGCACCAACTGTAAAAGAGAATGAAAACAACTAAAGGAGGAGATCTCTTTGCGTCACTGCAAACAAGAGTTTCACAAGGACAGATATATACACCATAAAATTTTTGTTCTCCTAAGAATGTCTCCTCCCAAGATAATGGCTAGTCACAAGCTTTTAGAGACAAGAATAAATGCACTTGGCAGAACCAGGCAGATGTAATGATAAATTAGCTGGCGGGTGGAAGACTACCTACTGTGCAGAGAATAGGTTGTCAAACAGATTCATTTATGGCTGTGAGAGTGATCAGTTGGGTTCTGAGCAGTTAGTGGAAATAATTATATCACATATAAACAGCATGTTTCTTACAAAGGACAGATATGTCGTTGACTAGGTAGCAGAAGCACAACTTGTCACTGAGCAAATATACGCACAATAAATTTGAAGCTTAAAATCAAATCCTTTAGATTTCCCCAAGAGTTCAGGTCAGAGGAGAGCTCAAGCATAAGCAGTGTCAGTCAAAAAGGTAGCAGTTGCAATGAAAGGCTGGCGAGAGGTTTATAGCAACATATTTATATGTTTGTTTCACCCAGAGGGGACAAGAGCCAAATGAGTCTTCAAAAAACAGTAGCTATTGCACACAGAGACATCCATTCGCCAAGTGTCATGCTGCATAACTGCTTACAGCCAAAAAACATCCATTACTACAGAGAACAGATGTGAGTAAGAATAACAGGAAAGGAGAGCTGCTAAGAGAAGGTCTGCAGTGATATTCAGAATAATTCAAAGTACAGTAATAGATGCAGGGAACCTCTCCAGGCAACAGTAAACCAGCCGTATCTTCACAAAGTGTTTATATTATTCCCACTTTTCTTGACAACTGCTGGCATTTTAAACAATCTTTCAGGAGCAGATTGATGGAGTTGGTACCCCTGCAAAGATGTACACAGGCAGAGGAGATAAACATCCCTTGAGCTGTATGAAGGGCAGACAGTAGATAACATGGCAATCTGCACTGCCTTATGGTTCTGGCCTGACTTGGTGTGCTGGCCTCAAGGCAAACAGCCAGTTTGAGAAGAAGCAAAAAATGGATAGGGAAGCATAGAACTGGTAGATCATAAACATTCTGGTGTTTGGCAGTGATGGAACACCTGACTTTTTGGAGAAGATCTATTTGTCTAGGTCACAAGAATCCCACAACACTTTTTGGTCCTCAAAATCTCTTATCTAAGAGAAAAATGGTTATGAAATACTGTGAAAATTAGACGCGCAAAAAAAAAATGATGTGAAGAACTACTAGTTTGAGACAGCCTGTAGAAGAGGTTGAAGTTTTTCTCCTCTTCAGACTTAGCAAGCTAATTTTCACAATTGAAAATTAAGGTTAAAATGCAATGCCAATAATCATATGAATAAGTCTGTAGTCTAGCTAGTGTTCACTCTCTGCTTTGTTTTTTCTCCAAGGACAGCCAAAGAAGTCAGATTTTACCTAAGCTACTACCTGGCCCCATCAGCAGAGTATGTGTGCCATATCCCATGACTGAGTCAAGGAAAATCTATTAAACTAACAGTGACAAATACCCAAATCTCCCCCTTCCAAGGAGACTATAGTCAGACTTGCTGGTGTTCTGTTTTTTCCCAGAAATTTTTGAGTCCTATGCTACAGCTGCACAGCTTCAGTAGGAGCTCTGGAGGATAGCCCAAATCCAGCTTGGTAATTGAGGATAATTAACAGCATTTCCCCAGTCAGAGAAGGGACTTTGAACCTGGACCACTGATACTCTGGATGAGTGTTTCAGCCACTGACTACTGTGCAAAGGGTGGCTGAGGACAGAAGGTTGTGGAGTGACCATAAGAAATTGGCCACAATTTCAGAGGAAACACGCAGGACTTGTTAGGGTCTCAAAAAAATGAATGCAAGCATTTACCTTTGGGATAGTGTCCCAGCTTTGGGTTGGGAGTGAGGACCCTGGAGACATGCATCTTGCCCCTTCCCACCCAGGCCCTGCAGTTCTGTCTCTCCTGGCTATTTCTCAGCTGCACGCTGTAGTTCCCTGCTTAGCTACAACCTGCTCTGAACCCCACCGAAGCACATAATCTCCCTGTACACTGTGTCCTGAGCTGCAGAGTTTGCCTTATGGTACAACACTGGGCAGACAAGGTGGTCACTGGACCTTACCAGGCCACTGAAAGTGGTCTCTGATGACAAAGCAAATTGAGCCATGTCCCACACAGGTCCAGAGCTTGAACCACTGGTCTCTCTACATGTGCACACACATGCATCATTTTGTGAGACAAAACCTTTCTATTTTAACTCTTCTCCAACAAATGCCTCTAGGTAAAAGGGAGCATTCCCCACCAAATGATGACCTAATAAAACATGTGGTCCCTGATTGAATAACTTTGCAGAAAGAAGAAACTCATAAAATCACATAATGCTCACTTTGACCCAAACTTTTTGGTGCTTTGTCAGTCATTTACTATTCATTACCAGGGCAATTCTCCCACTGAAGCCAGTGAACTAGAAAAGAACATGCTCTTCATGAGCATCTAGATTACATTTAACCAAGGACAGACAAAATAAAAGAGGGGGGAATCTACATATTTTCCAAAGGATTTGAATGAACATATACCTGAAAAGGCTGGGATAGATGCATTTATGTGGATACTGATCCACCAGGCTTATCCAGACTGTATTGATTGACAGAATTTTGAGCTAGCACAAGAGAAATGCATTGATCTGCTGAAAAGTGGCTGGAGCCCATATATCATACTGAATATCTGCACATGGAATCATAGTCTAATTTGGGTCTGAGCCAAGCTCCATATTGCTTTTTGGGTGCATTTCATCCAAGAAGGGCTTATACATTTATACACCTGGTGGGGTACTCTATTTTTGTCTCTGTCTTTACTTAGCTGTACAGAATGTGCTTAGCTGATGCAAAACCTGCTGAAAACTCTGCCCAGAGTAATGTTCCTGCAGCAGACTCTTCCCTCTCTCCCTTTGTTTTCTGCATCCTCTTCACTTTTTATTTGGGTTATCCCCCCTCTTTCTCCTCAATTTATCTGAATTTGTCTGCACTTTAGTATCAGATGATGACCCTCTCTCCTTCACATCATCAGCTGACTCTGCTCATGATGCCAGGTGACACAATGGGTGACAGCAGAGCAGTTACCAGCAGTTGCATCAGAAAAGGCATGTGACACCTGCTCTCAGGAATGAAAAAAGAGTGAGCTCACACTGAAGGTGACTCAGCAACGCTTCTTTGCTGCCTGTTACAAAACAGACAGGCGCAATTTTATTAGTCCTATAGCCCTTTACTGTAAGAGGATTTGAAGAATCTTTACATGAGCCAAATGGCAGAAGCAACCTCATCTTATACAGACTCAGGGTATTTCTGTCTGCACATTTTTATAGCCCCATGCTTGATGAGACTTGCAGTTTCACTCCCTGATGAGTAAGAATCTGAAAGAGCATGAAACAGCTGAATCATTGTTCATCCTCCCAGTTAAAGAATATACAGAACAGGTGGGAAGGAGGAGGCTACTGAAGGCCAGATACACATTCCTAGTCCAAACAGAACATTGTTATCCAGTTGCTTGAGATTTGAGAATTAAACATAGGCAGCAGATACTTTTTTTTTTACATTTCTTTTTATCTTTGTGCAACAAAATGAAGAAATAATCTCAGTGATTACTTCATATACAGCATATACACTTCTGCACTTCACAAAGTTTGCATAAATGAGAATGATATGAGCTGACACTTTACTTTATCCTATCTAGATCTTTACATTATATAAATTAACCCTGAAGAGAAGAACTCAGGTGGATAAAAAATTGGACGTGAGCCTTCAACATGCACCTGCAGCCCAGAAAGACAGTCCTATCCTGGGCTGCTGCTTCAGCAGTGTGGGCAGCAGATCGAGGGAGGTGATTCTGCCCCTCTGCTCTGCTGTGGTGAGACTCCACCTGCAGTGTCACATCCAGGTCTGGGGCCCCCAAGACAAGAAGGACATGGACCTGCTGGAGCGAGTCCAGAGGAGGATCAGGAAGAGGATCAAAGAGCTGGAGCACCTCTCCTGTGATGATGGGCCGAGAAAGTTGGGGTTCAGTCTGGAGAAGAGAAGGCTCTGGAGAGAGTTCAGAGCACATTTCAGTATCTAAAGGCAGCTTATAAGAAAGATGGGGGCAGACCTTTCAATGGGGCCTGTAGTGATAGGACAAGGGGCAACAGTTTTAAACTGAGAGGGTAGATTTAGGTTTTATATAAGGAAGAAATTTTCTACACTGAGGGTAGTCAGACACTGGAAAAAGTTGCCCAAAGAGGTAGGTAGTGGATACCCTATCCCAGGAAAGCTGGATGGGGCTTTGAGCAACCTGGTATAGCAGGTGTCACTGTCCATGGCAAGAGAATAGAACCAGATGATCTTTAAAGATCTCTTCCAACACAAACAATTTTTTTGATTTATAGTTTCTGTGATTGTTATCCTTTATATTAATCCTGTCTCTGATCTCACTGGGGACTGTTCTACCATTGGGGCAACAGACTCCAGACTGAAGTGTCTCTTCTGAGCACAGTGCTTGTCACCCTCTCTCCCACCTCTCACAGAATGGGGAAGACCATGGCATGTTGCTTAATCACGACAGTTGAAGGCTGACATCTTAACTGAGTGAAAAGTGTGGGAAGTCTGCCTCACACACTGTCTCCAAGTACTGTCTACCTTCACAAGGATCAGACAGCACTAATTTTGCCTCATTTTAGTCTTTATGCACAAGAAATGGACATTACCCCCCTACCTTATTCTTTACTATGACTCACACCTTTTTATGCTTCATTGTCCAAATTAGTAACACAAGGATTAATTAGAACTAATTGAAGTCTCAACTTCTGCAGCTGTAGCCCAGTGCTATAGGTTAATAACAGCTGAGCTCTCAGAAAAGCCTTAAAGCTTCTAAAATACCCTGACCCTTACATATTAACCAGACAAAAGTAGAATGACAAGGCAAGACAAAAAAAATTCCAAGCCTCCTCATATCTCCATGACTAATGTTACTGCTGTTGTGGAAAGATCAAGGGGAAAGTGAATAAAAAAATATAAATTATATTTATGCTTTTCATCCATGTCTTGTTTGTTTTCTCTTTATCATGCATTGTATTAATGAGGAGGATAATCATTATTTAATATCCTCTTCCAAAAAAGGCACTCAACCAAGGCATATGAGGGCTTGAAATAATTAGGGTGATAAAATTGGGTACATTATAGAGGGCATGAAATTAACTGTAGTCAAATTAACTCTTCTTTCCCACATGAGTATAAAGGAGAAATTGCCGAGAACACATCTTTTTCATACTAATTGGAAGCAAAGTCATGTAGTATTTTATCTGCCTGAGTTTTAACTCCGAACCTCAGTTGTGCTTGTGCATTCTTCGGTTGAACATTGCCTCTAATTGTGGTCAGCCTTTGTTTAAATCTCCTGGACTCTCTCCTGCCTATAGGCAATACTGAAATTAAATCTTGCTGCATAGTGCTATAATCCCATTTAGGTCAACAACTGGATTGGAGTCTTCCAAGAACACTTAAATATGACAATGATTCATTAGACCAGGACTAGAGCACATTCCTGCATCGTGGTAGGGAGTATTAGTGACCTTTTTTCACAGTAGAAACACTGGTATTTGATCTCCTGTTGATTCTCTCCCCATGGACCTGCCCAGCCACCTGGGGTGTGTCTGAGCCTGGTTCCCCTCAATGGGCCTGATTCTGAGCCCAGCACCAGGCTGATGCTCTGGTGTGAGCTCAGCCTGTCTCCAAGCCCTTGGAGATGCCTGGGGCTGCCCCCTTGCCTGCCCTGCCCCCTGGCCAGGGGCAATGGGGTGGGCCTGGCTGTGAGAGCCCTGTGCTGCCAATCCCCAGCAGCCCCAAGGAGGACTCAGGCCCTCCTGCACCTTGACAACTTCCATCTGCCAAAGCAGAGGTCTTTAACAGCCAAATACAAACATGCTTATGACAATTCTGTTCCTTCCAGAAGCCACATTTTAATATCTCATTGTTAAGAGCTTCATTCCGTCCAAAAAATAGAGATGCAGCTGATGCAAAAAAATTTACAAATTTAGGTTGAATTGTTTTCAGCCAAAAAAGAAAATGAAAAAACAGTAAAAATAGTTAAAGGCTTCTGTCAAATTTTCAGAAGGAAATCTTGTAATTTTTTATTTCAAAAGAGACATTTCTTACTAAAAAAATTTATTTTATCCTAACCTTTTATTTTTAAAACTTTTTCTTTCAAAACTCGACTAATTGATGCCTCTTCTCCCTAAAAGTAACAGGGGTGTTTCTCAGAAATGCCTGCGCCCAGATGCATGTGGAGGTGTAGCTCTACAACTTTTCTTTGGACAGGAAAGTACAGATATGCTGAGTTCATAAGAGTCCCACAAAGGACTGTTAGTTTGGGAAAGTCCTGCTTGCAGAACTAATACTCACAAAATGACAACTTTGACTGCTCTTTTGAACTTTTTTACCCTGTGAAATTTCAAACCATTGAAACATTATTTTTATTAATGTAAAGGGATACAGCTGGTCTAAGCATAGGTTAACATCAGAAACGACAATTTAAAATTTAAAAGTGAAGGCTTATTTGCTGTGCAGAGAGGAAGCTGGAAGCAGCTGTTTTGTATGAAAGCACTTATTACCTCATTTGTAATTACTATCATTGAGAACAACATGCTGTGGTTGTCCAGGAAGGCTCAAAACATAAGCCAGAGCAAGTACTTGAAATCCAGCCACTCTGGACCCATCCCTTTCCCAAGAGGAATTTAACACTACGAGAGAAAGTGGTGGTTTGTAAACAGACAAAAATGCCTTCAGTGAGGAAACAATCAACATAGGGGAATCCCAGAGTGTTCCACCCAGATGTGATGCCAATTTTCACCCTATTAAGTGAAACAGTGTTGTTGTTGGATATGAGGATAAGAACTAGGGAACATAGTCTTGTACTCTTCACCAACCCAGATACTTGTTTCATTCATACACATAGTTCAGAAAAGAAGGGTAAAGGTGCTGCTGACTCTCTCCACCCTCTACTACCCTCCTTTCTGCTGGGTAGCATCAACATCCTACAGGGCATGGTAATGTGCAAGCTTTCTCCCTCTCTCATTTAAAGTCAAATTGTTTTCTCATTCTCTGAGCTTCTGTTCCTCCTGTTTCTTCTTATAGAACGTTCCTGGAGATCTTAGTAAGCCATGGTACTGCAGAGGGGTCTGAAAACTGTATTCAAGGTCCTTCCTCCTCAGTATCACTACTAAAAATGGTTTAAAGTCAACCAACAATAATAGTAGCCAAAATAACTCAGATGAGAAGAAAAAAATTAAAGAAATCTGGACCAGATGTTCAAATAACATAAAGTCTAGATTACAAGAGAAGGGCACACACAGAAAGTAAAAAACAATGGTAAAACACATGCATTTCCAAAGGTGAGACTTCAGTGTGTCAGTCTTTATTCTAGGTCATTCAGATGTTGAGGGTTTTACTGTGATTTGTTTCCAATGAATAATGCAGGATGTAACAACAGATCTTCAGCTGGTGTAAGTCGGTAGCAGTCTCCCCAAGACAACGGAGAACCAATGACTGTCATCAACTCAAAACCTGCTACTCATTTGGAAAGGGGCTGCAACTGTGTGTGCCTAGAGCTCACTGAGGGTTTCAGTCAGGCTGCCTCAAGTCTGTCTCCCATGCTCAGGCTTTGAGTTGTGGAAAAAGCAGCTGACTTTTAAAAGTGCTTGGCCAAGTCAGAAGAGAGGCAAATGAGAAGTAGAATCAATGGGAAGCATTAGGAAAAGAGATTAGGGGCAGGAGTTAAAGGTGGAGCATGGCAATGGTTGGAGTTAACACAAGAATGTGAAGAAACACAGAGGAAATCCTCTAAGAGGAAGAAATGAAGGGACAGGATTAGAGACTTGGCCATCCATCAAAAGTAGCAGCACCGAATGCAGGAGGAGGGGAGAAAGGAGGGAGGGAAACATGAGCACTTCGTCAGCTTCCCTCTGCTCTTCAAAATTGTAATTGTGCAAAGGTGTCTTAGTATCCAGTACTGCAAAGGGATGACAACAGGTTATGTTTGGCCCATCAGTTAGTTTTTCTTCCCCGGCTTTGAAGAAGATACACTGTACCTCACCTCAAACAGATGACATGAAAAGTATTTCCTTTATGTGTTGGGGTTTTTTTTTAAAAGGGTAAACTGAGAGGACAAGGGAGTATATTATAACTCAGCCTCAGATGCTGAGGAAGACAATATCAAGCATCTCCCCCCAGCCCTTTTTAGTTAGCTGCAGTGTGAATGGTATAAATATTTCAGGTTTTCTCCCCTCCGGAACTAAGCTCTGATTCCTTTGAAGGTGCTCCCTATTTCCTTTCTCTACGCCAAAACCATCAACATGCGTGGAAGTGTCTGGCAGTGGTAGACTTGGGACAGAGAAATCAAAATAAAATTTCAGTCCCTCCCAAGACAAGATACTGGGGATATATTGGGCAGCTGAAAATAACCTAATCATCACAAATACACATGCACAAATCTATTTTACAATGTCTGAGCACAAAATCGCTTGAAAGCTTTTAAGCTCTCCCCCAAGACTACACAGTGTTTGATTTGACGATCCATAGGTTATCTAAATATAATCATCTCTTCTAAAAGTCAGAGATCTACAATATGCAAACAGAAAGCTGCAGAGTGTTTCCAACAATAAGATTGATGCCATGATGACTTTTGTTTTTGCAGAACCCTGGCCTGGCTATGAAGATCATCACCTCTCGTGATTACCTTCGCATTCACTTGATTTAGGCAAGAGCCCCTGAAAATCAAAAGGTATTTGATTCTGGAAATCAAAATGTTTTTCTCTATAATGTACTTGAACATTTTCTTAGGATAATTTTTATCATGCTCACAGATGGCAGAAAAGCTTTTTCTTTACCCTGCACTGTAACCATTTAGAGTGAATCTAAATGGAGGGCAAAATGATGAATTGCAATATGAAGAGGTAAGTAATCTCAGTATACACTCGTCTCTTTATGTTTTATTTGCCTGTAAGAAAACTCCCCATCACTCCTAGTAGATCTAAATTCTTCAGCAGAAGTCACTGCTAAACTGTCCATTGTCTTCTTCTTTTGATATTTAAATTGCAGAATGCGTTACAACCTTATAATCAGCGTTTTCCAGGAAGAGAATATAAAGCACGGGGCTATGAAAGGAGAAAAGTAAAGTTCTCTGGAGAAGACAGAAACACTGAAAAAGAGGTATTTGAATCTTGGCTCAGCATCAGTACAGTAACATTTAGCCTTGTGGAAGGAGTCTACAGCTGGAAAACATGGTACTATATGTTGATTATAACCACTCATATTCCAACACCAAACCTGACAATGAAATTATGCTTTGCTGGAAAATTATCCCAGTTGCCAAACAAAACTATTATGTGTCACAAATAATTTGATTGCTAGAAGATGAATGAACACTAACTGTTCATGGGCTAGAGAACCTCCATGACTTTGCAATGAATTAGGGGAAGAAGCACTAGCAGATTGGAGTCCCCACCTTACCCATACTGAGCAGTATGTCTGATTGATGTCTGATTAAAAGGCCAAGCCCTTTCTTTTCTCCCAAGGATGATTGTTAAAATAGTCAGTTACAAGTTGTAGTAATCTTTTGCAATTGAAACAACAACACCAATTTTCTGGTCTGGAAACTTTATAGAGCTGATGTAGAGGCAGCAGTTACATTTCCACAGGCAGTTTCTTGGCCTTTCAAACATGCACTAATACACCTCATGTTTACATGTTATCCTGTTCCAGCCAGGACAGTGTTAACTTTTGCAGTAGCCAGGAAGGGCATGGCAAGGGCCTGGAAGTTATTCTACACCACCTCTCCTCATTTTCCAGGAATGGGGGAAGGGGTCTCTTCTAGGCCAGGCTGGTGTCGTGTGCCGGCAGTCAGGTATTATCAGGCTTCTTTTGGTAGAGTAGTGAGCACAGGAATCCCTTACCTCTCTTGCACAGTTTTGTTATTAATATTGTCACTGTCAGATTAATATTGTTGCTAAGAGAAAAGTGTTCGTTTTCTTATCTCATTGCTATTCCCAGTAAATTGTTATTATCACTACCTGCGATCTTTACCTTTTGTGCCTCCAATTCTGTTCTCTATCCTACCGCAGGAGAAGGGAAGGATGGAGTGAGTGAGCAGCACATGGTTTGGAGTGGTTTCTGTAGGAATGCTAAAATGGAGAACACCATTCCTAAACCATGGCACCTATAATGGTATCTGACAGTTTTTTGCTGAGTCCATGGACTGAACTCATCCACTCCGGATAAACAAGGCCCGTTCTCAAGATTAAAAACCACACAATGCATATGATCCAGTAGACAGGCACTAAGTCACCAAGAGCTACCAAAACACAAATCAACACATAATAATTATAATATCATCCTGGGGAAAACCTCTGTTAATTTATATTAATCCTATTAAATTAACTATTAACTAACTGTGTAAGACTTTTTGGGACATACATATCTTAAGCACCTTTCATGACACTGAAATGCGTCAATTAATTTTCAGACCGCACCACAGGCATTAAGAGAATACATCCCAAACTCAGAGTCCAAATAAAAGATCCAAAAGAGAAAGAAAAAACCTCAAATATTTTGATTTATATTTTGATTATTGTTTCAGGTGCCCAGGCTTCATGAAAATTTGAGAGAAAGTCACATTTTAGTAGAACTAAAAGCATCCATGGTTAGCTTTCCATAGATGGTGGACTGACATGTTATATATACATTTATTTTTCATGGAAGTTGAAAGCACATTCATCTAAGTAATTTCTGTTATATTCTCTGGCAGCTTTTGAAAATTGCCAGGCTAGTTTTTTTGTGTTTGATCTTTCAACATTATTGGAGGTTGTATAAACAGGAAGCAATGTATAACTTCAGCATCAATTAAGATAATTCTAAACAAACACACTGTCAGGGTGCTGTCAGTTCCCTGTGGTGGGCATGTTCATGGACTAAGATCACATTGCAAACCCACTTCTGGTGGAAATGGCAGTCCTGGTGTTACTCCACTCATCTGCAGCTCTGGCGACATTAGTAACCCAAGGACATCCATACCATGGACTTAAACACTGCTCAGTGTGGTTCATACGGAATAGCTGTTATATTACCTGAGGATGGTGGGAAGAGGGGTTTAGCCATGTGGATGCTGTTCTGCTTGCCCTTAGGGCCAGAGAACATGACTCAACCTGCTTTATTTAGAAGTAGCCAGTAGCTCTTATTCTGCTACCAGTCACCACAGGATGGACCACATAAAGCAGGTGGGCAGAGGCCAAACCATGCTGAGCTTGAGGAGTTCTCTGGGCCTTCCTGGGTTTATCAGGGTGTGTTCAATATTGAACAGGAAAGGGAAATCAGGTTTGGATGGAAGTTGGTGGTCATTAGTCCAATGTTATAAAGTGACACATTTATTTAAAAATGCATTTTTTTGAACTCCCTTGAAGAAGCAAGTTGCATAGACACTCTGATGATTGATCTCCCATATAGAAATGTATAAATTGAGTATCAAAAGACATGGGGAGGCAGACTCCATTACATTTCTGTGCAGAGGCTACAAACCCTTCTCTAGTCATTAATTCCTTCCATTGTTTTAGACAAGAAATAAATTCCATATTTCAACTCTGAAGCTGGTAGGAAGTTCAATGCATTCAATGAGCTTTTGATTAGTCAATTCTTTTAGCTGTTCAGGTCCTGTACATTTATTATGACTGCAAGTGTGTAACACTGGCTTCTCATATATCTCTGGAGGAGAGATGTCTTTCCTGGCATTAATTTTAAATGTCAGACTAAGGTTCTTTTACCCTCCCCCACTAGGCCTTTACAAATTGGTTGAATATGATTATATCAATAATTTCCACAGCATAGGTCTCAACAACATTCTGCTGGGGGACTTCATAAGTGATTGCTTTCCAAGAAAACCATGAGGCCTTCCAATCTAAACAGATGACTGGAAAAGAGCCCCACTTACTCTATGTGGGTGCTTCCTGAAAGACTTGGGTGGACAGCAAGAGACAGGGTGGGATTTCTCCCAGCCATAAATCTTGTGCAGACAGGATTCTTCTTTCATACCTCTTGCAATGAGCAGTCTGGAAAGGCACAAAGGACTGTCTTGTAAGCAAGAGACTGCAAAGATGCTCAGACTGCCCAGATTTGCACTCATGTGTCTTCTGTGGTCAGAGCCAGTTCACTAAGGGTTCATACGTGTCATATATGTGCATTGTACACAGCACTGTACACTGGCACAGATGAGTACAGACATTTCATGCAATGCTTTTATCCAGTGAGGCAAAGGTAGTATTTCAGCCTACCTTAGAATAGAAACTTGAAAGCAGGAAGCTTTTTCTAAGCAGTTTCTATTGTCTGTTTTCCCTTCTTCTCAACCTACTGAGTCAACCTCCCACTACAAGAGAGAAACATAGTGTGTGACCAGGTCACAGTGAAAGAGAGTTTGAAAATATTCTCCAGAAGGAAATATTTGATTTTAATTTCTTCCCTAAAAGTACTTTTATAGCTAAAGATTCATGGTACTTAAATGAATCTTAAATGATGATTAAAAATGATGCAACATGTCAAATGTGGATATGTCTGCATAATGTATTACTCAAGAGACACACAAAAGGTATGCCCACACTCTGAGCCAACCAGAAGCCATTCAAACCTGGTTATCCCAGCTCTGGGCCCTACTCAATGCACTCCACTTTTCAGGAGAACAAATCAGCTCAGGTCCAGCACTGAGACAATCATGTGTATCCAGCTTTTGGTTGCTCTACTTAGAGCACAGGCGAAACCAGCTTACCTCTGCCCATTGAGTACCATGTATCCCTGCCCACCACAGTGCCTTTTGTTGAATACAGAAAATGTTTGGACCAGAGTAAGGGATGTTTTTAGTTATAAGGAGTATGGAAAAGACAGTTTCACACTTTAGTTAAACTTTTTCTAGTAGTGATACATTCTTCAGGAAAAACAATACAGTGAAAAAACCCTCCTTTTTTTTTTTTCTGTTCTCTGTTCCTTACACCATAAAGCATGTCACTAATTGAAAATGGAAATTTAAAAAGGTGATTAAATTTCCAATGTCTTTAACCTAGCTTTGGGAACAGTCAGGATTTCAAGAGCAATTGCTTTGAAGATTGCCCTTAGAGTGTAGTTTAAGGCTTTTCAAATAAGTGTGTGTGGACATGCATGAGCAGCTTTCTGAGGAACAGTTTAGCAGAATGTAAAATACAGATATGTCAGGAGCTCATTTGGCAAGTAGAAACTGTGCACTAAGTGTCCCAATGGGTGAAGAGTGGAATAGAAAGTTTACACTCCATTGCAGCCTCATATATTCCTTCCAAAAGCCACGTACATCATCTGGAAAGAATCTGTATACACCTGTGGTCAAACATGAACTTGTTGCAGCTTGAAACTTATGTGGACTTCAGAGCTCATCTGTTGGGTCTCATTTCTCATCACTAGTTCTTTCTTAAGAGTTTAATGATAATCTCATAGTAAAAGCATATATTACTGGACTTGAAGGGTGCTTCAGTACAAATATAGCTTTCATTTAAATTTGATGCTTCTGTTTATTTCTTAGCTGCTTGAAAACAGCATCAAAATGTAGAACTGTTAGAAACTGAAGGAAAAAGGCTCTGGTATGAATGACCTAGATAAAAAATGATAGATTGACAAATCCAATCTGGGATGAGAGGGTTCACCTCTATTTGAAGCACTGGACTAAACACCAGGCAATCTGTGTTTATTTTTCCTGGCTCCCAGTGAAAACTTAAGCAGCAGTAACTTGAATCAAGAACTTACCAACACAAACATGTTTGCATGCATACTTACATGATTGCTATCTTTGAGTTCAGTAGACAGCCATGGGAATGAACTGTTTGCTGGATCAGCACCTTCACTACTATGGTTTACACCTTATCCATGTTTCACTACCTTAGAAACAAAGGCAGTAGCCATCTGAGGTGTCATATTGCCCTACAGACACAAGACAAAAATATGTCATCTGTGACAAAGACATTAAGCACAGACTATAGTTAAAATGCTGATTTGCTAGTTTCTACCATTTAAATTAACATGTAAAATTTTCCCAGCTTTTCTCCCTGATTATATGCTATCTGTGTTTTGTTCTGTGTGAAGAATAGAAACCCACACTGTTTACCTTGTGCAGCTTCTTCATGAACACATGATCTTGGTTTTGTAGGCAGTATCACAGCAGTTCCCAAGGGAATGTTTATATGCGTAACAGTATTTATCTATAATCCCCACAGCATTTTTTTATCAGATCAGCGCCAAGCATTTCCATAAGATCTCTAGTATAACACAATCAATATCATTATATAGTTCTATGTAAGGAAGGTCTTTTCTCCTTTAGATTAAATGAAAAACCATTTTTGCATTCTGAACCATGTAATCTTGTTACAATGAGAAGAAATTTATGCATCAAAATCCCATTAATGTGACTGAGAACACAAATAAATGCTAATGTATCAATCATTACTATAATTGTTATTATTATTCAGGCTGATTTATAGAGGACTATTGCTTTTGTGTCAGAACTTAATAATCAATCAGATTTGCCAGCCAAATAAAAGGACTCCAGCCTTGGTGAGTACACAGGTTAGTGGACAAATTCTCGTACCATGGACATGAAAAGATATGGTATCGGCATGTATTTGCACAAGTGGTTGACATAGTGTTTTAACCATGGACCAAATCCTGTGGTGTCTGTTTATTATTTATAAATATCTTAAAACTCCCAGCCCCACACAGATTTGGGCTGCCAGAGAAAAAAGAGTGTAAGACTGCTTAGCAGTTGAGATATGAAAAGCTTCAACAGAAATATACAGATCACAACAAAAATAATTATTTATCTCTTTTAGCAAATGGTAAAAAAGTCAAGGCTTCTGAGGTAGGACAAGAAATTCAGCCCACTTCAGGCATTACCTCAACTACTTCCCAATTCCGATTTCTGTAAAAAGGAGATTAGCAAAATTTGGTCTGGTACATTAAAATATGCTGAAGATGACCATAATTATCAGAGATGAGGGTATATGCCTATGAAGAATAGAAGTGAATGCATGATGTTGTCTGTAGTCACCAGCATCATTGTAATTATTGCAATGAACTTGACACAAAATGGACTTGTGTGAGTATGCAGGATTAAAAAAAAATGTACTATAATCTATAACCAGAAAAAAAAATTAAATAGCATCTGCTCCAAATCCTGGTATTGATTTTCTAGTAGTTCCATTAACATGATACTTCACATAAACACTCTTCCACTCTGAACATTTTGGGAGTGTAAATAATTTTACCACTGTAATCCTGGTTGACAAATCTCACATGTTTCCTGTATGACCATGAGACAGTACATACCAATCAAAGTTGTTGTGTATTTTGACATGGAAGGCTCTTAGACACACCACATCTTCCTCGTGTTTACTGCCACCACATTCTGAAACATGATAATGGCCATTTGAATCAACCCTGGGTGCAGGCGTGGGGCATGAACCACAGCATTCCTTCGTGCTGCCACACAGTTCCTGATATACATCAACAATCCATATCTGGACATGGGCAGAGTTGTTTTGAAGAAGGACATAATTGATTGCCTTCTTCTATCATGGTTGTAAAACCCTGTAAATTTTTTTTACACTCTAGATTTCTTTCACCTGGTGGCAAAAAAAAAAAAAAAATTGAAACAATCTGCATTTGAGAGTTGTAAAGGCCTAGAGAATATGAATATGAAGAGGAAAAGGAAAGACAAATCTCAGGACCAGGAATCAGGTAAGACATGTTCTCTTAACACTACCAGTGACTTCATGCCTAACTGCAAGGAAAGCTTGGTCTAGTGAACTGAGCACAGAAAACAGTCTGCTCCACCTGCATGTTGAAGATTTTCAGGTGAAGATTATTTCAGCACCATTGAATGCAGTTGGTAGTCTGAAAAGTCTAAAGAAAGGTCTTTTTGTCTTCTAAATAAGTCTCAAGAATTGTCTGAACAAAAATATTCTTCCAAAGCAGTAAAATTCCTTGCTTTAAACCAATTAAACTCCATGAGATCATTCCAAGTGAAATAAGGTCTGGCCTCTATCTTCAGATAGGCAGTTGTAAATAATTGGTAGGTAATTTCTGAATGAACAAGCACCAAAAAACCTTGGAGACTAAGGCCTGGATTTATAGACAAACTTGTGCCCTGCCAAGAGCTAAGGCATCACTCCCAGTAGTCAGTGCTGTCCCAGAACAGGTTGCCCACAGAGGCTGCCCCATCCCTGGAAGTGTTCAGGGCCAGGTGGGATGGGGCCCTGAGCAACCTGCTCTAGTGGGAGCTGTCCCTGCCCATGGCAGGGGGATTGGAACGGGCTGATCTTTAAGATCTCTCCCAACACACCCATTCTGGGATTCTGTGAAAACATCACAAGGAATGGCTTTCACCATTCCTAGGCATCAGTCCTCTTGGGACAAGTGATACAAATTTGAAGCTGCCTTTCATGTTTACACATTTGCTGGGATTATTTTCTTGCTACTATAGTCACTGAATCTGCTCAGTTTTATGTAAAATGGATGCATCTTTCTCTTCCAAAGCTGGACGAGAAATGCCCATTTATCCTGGTGGTTAGGACAGGTGCAGGAAGCTTCAGATAGTTCAAACTGAGCAGAGAAAGGATTTAAAAACTGAGCCTGTGTCTCAGACAGGCAGTCTTACAAATGGGCACTGGAATATCACCTGGGCTACAATTCCAACGCCACTTATCAAATTAATGAGCTTGGGCAAATGAGGGATCAGGACTGAGGACTCCTTCACCAACAGGTTCCCCCTCTGTAGCCCTGCTCTTTTTTGCAGAGCTCTAACAGGAGGGATACAAAATGGCCTTATTCCTGTACTCCCCTGGCAAGTCAATGCAACCAATTTGTGCCCTGGCAAGGTGATCATGCCCACACCATCTGCCACAACCTGGATGGATTTCCCATGAGGAAAATAAGCAAAGGGTAGAGGACAACAGCATCCCTGCCCCTCCATCCCACTGTTCTTCTCAAAGGGGCACAACAGCTGCTGGGCTTCACACTGTGGCTGCAGGTGGGTGACAGCTGTCAGAGGAGCCCCTGATGGGTTCCTCATCTCCAGGGATTGGGAAGGAGTCTGAATTTCAGTCTTCACAACTCTGAAATGACAACTGAGTTCAGGAAGGAAAAGGAAACTCCGCTGTTCAGCCCATGATGCTGCCAGTGAACTTAGGTTTTGGCAGTAGAGGGAAAAGAAATGGAAACACTGATTGATTTTAGGTGTTTCAGAGGTTATCTCCTGCTGGAAAGAAGACTGTCAGAATTGTTCTCCTGGATTTAAGCATTTAATCCTGGAATGTGAATCTCAGTCTGTAACCTCCTTTTTGTTTCTTTTCTTTTTTTTTTTTTTTTTAATATAAAAATTCACAAAATTACTGGTTACAAGTAAAGTAACACCAGATCAGATTTCTGTTTTTAGTTGTCAGAAAATCTTTACCTGAAATACAGTTGAATCCACTTAAATCAATACATGTGAATGGAATACACCTATTAAAAAACAGAAGGTAAATTACAAGTATAACTCAACTTTATAAAAGGAATAAAATCTCTAGAAGAATTTAGGTTAAGTCAATAATCATGATGATGATTATAGCCAGATCAAACTCTTCTGAGCTAATAATTCTTAATAGCAAAAAAAATATTAAAATATACTTTCAGTGAACAAAGGTTAAGCACTCAGCCAATTTTAAATGTGTTCACAATGGTTGGAAATCAATGTGTGCCTTCGGGCAGATATTGCATATAAACATACATAAAAGCAATGACTAACACAATATTATAACATGAAAGTGCCCAGTAGGTGTGTCTTATCTACAATGTTATCCTACTGCAAAATCACAGGCACAATTTGTTGACTAGGCATTGACTGTTGAGCAGCAGAATTTCTCAACAGAGAGGTGTTAAAAAAGGTTCAAACCCTGAAGGCTTTGAACAAAAAAAATTGCCACTGAAGCCAGCATGGAAAGATGCTGGCAGGGGGGATTGTTCTATCTCCAACCTCTGTGTACACATATACTGAACTTCCTCCACTGTCTCCCAGTAACATTTGACTCAATGACATTTTTTCTTCCCTGCTTTCAAAGCTTTTCACAGTATTACTCTCCTTTTCAGCAGTACAGTCAGCTTCCTGAGAGGGAAAATCTCTGAAGGACAAGAAAGGTAAATACTCTCTTAGGAACTCCTCAAGGCAGGAGAACTGCCTAGATACTGGGAGATCCCAGGGCTTCTCTTCTCAGATGCAGTCTGGATTTGCAGTTCTCTCTGACATGAATAAGATCTTAGGGGAATTGTCCTGAGTTACTTCAACTATATAGTCTCAATGAGAACCACCCTGGGAAGGAGGGATATCAAATATTTGCATCTCTTCTCTCTAACAGCTTACTACTCCTGCCATGAACAGAAAATAAAATTTCCCTCCTTGTTTTTGGAAAGGTTAGAAAATGTCTTGTTTAATTGCTGCAGTCACACCCATTTGCAGATGAAGCTGCAGGGGCCCACAGATGGCTGGTGGACCTGCTAAGGTGAACTCGGTTGTAGTGGTGTGACAAATGGTTTCAGAACAGGAAGGGCAGGCAGGGAAGAAACAAAATGCTTGAAAACATGAAGAAATTCCCATTTTATTTAAGAAAATAGGACTTTTCTGTGGGGGAAATGGAGGCTTGAGAGCAGCTGTGCTGTTTCTGAAGTAGAGGAAACGTTAGTGGTGCTTTAACAGCTCTCTCACTTGACTGACTCATGAGCATGGGTCATTTCTTACATCAGAGAATAAATTGGACTCTAAAGCTCATGGTGCCTCTGGGAAAAGAATTATCATGGGAGCTTCTGCTACAACTCCTGAGGCCACATCTAACAAGTTTTTAAAATGGTGGTGGCTCTTTCATACAGAAAATGGATTTAAGCATTAATCTTGTTTTCTTGTCCTTTAAAATCATTCCTTGCAAATCACCAAAAAAAAATTAATCACAAAAAAATTTCCCCAAATACCTCTTCTGGCCCTAATTTTCTACCATTAAATCCAATTTTATAGGCAACAAGATGTTATTCAACTAAGTACTTAAAATACTTAGGCAATCAAATAAGGCAAGTTCTTCATTAGTAGCACCGAGACCAGCAATAAAATTTTATTGTATATCTGCAGTTGCTAGCATGTGATTTTATAAATGTGCAATGAACACATCCTCAAGACTACCGCTGAAGTAGTTGAGTGAGTTAAGAAGTTGCAACCACTAAAAAATATCACAGTAGTGCAATGTACCTATCACTACAACATATAAAGAAGCCTGCCTAACAGTAGAGAGGTAGGAAGTAAAGAAGTAAATGCCCATTATATTGGCATTTGCTAGTCAGGTAGGTCCATGAGATACAGACAGACATTGTGGTTGGCAGCAATACTCCCACTCAGACACAGCTGGACAAAAATTCTCTCACAGAGTGATGCCTTATGTGGCTTTCAATGGGATAAACTAGCAAAAACATCTGACAAACTTGTCAGATGCCAAATTCACAACTGGTGCGAAAGTGCAGAAAATTACATTCCCTTCTTCTGCCTTGGACCTCTGTATCACCAGTCAGTCTCCTGTGGGCCTGCTGACACCTACTCCATCACTGCACAAGGGAGCATAAATGGGTGCAATTTAAATATCAAGGCTTCAAAAAGGGGTGTAGGCAGAAGCAGGCTGGAAACATCTCTGTCATCTGTGGTCTCACAAATTATCTGCTGTCTTCTCAAGATAGAAGTCATGTTTATTTTGCACTTTCCTGTGCAGCAATAGAGTAGGGGTGAGGGAGTTTTAAGAGCTAGACCATCAGGAAGTCAGAAGTCAGATGAAATACATCAAACTTACACTCACCTCTCTTTGCTGAGAGAGGATCTAACTTTCCACACATTCAGCACTGGGGACTTGGAAAGCATACAGCTAACTAGGCACTGGGGAGAGCAGAGGTATTTTGATTTGTTTATAAAAACTGTCAAGCACCACCCACACTCTGTCCTCAAGTGACCCAAATATATTCTTCTGCCTGAAGATGAAGCACTGAGATATCTACCAGCACACGGAGTGCAAAGTGTGTTTTATGCTCCAGCAGGACAGATGAGCAACCAGCACAGAATAACAATAGTAAACACACCACCCATAATAAAACTCTTGAAGTCCTTTTCTCCTGAATAGGATTAAACCTTGTTTAACACTCTAAAATATTTGCACAATGGGGCTTGGGTTTCAAGTTTTTTGATTTTTTTTTTTTCCCAGGCTTATTTTGGCTAAGATTCAAAGCAGAAGAGCCAAAATTATACAACACACAAATACAAAAGGGTAACAGTAAGCTAAATATAGATCAGAACATGAAACAGACAGATGGGCTGGTCTTTAGGCATTTCTAGATATCTAGATATTTCCAGATATTCTTATTCAGTGTGATTGTAGCACAATCTTGCACAAGGCTGACTGCCTATTGTAGTGAAAAAATTTAAAGCATCGGTTCTATTTCATTGTTTCAAAAAAAAAAGTGTAGTGGAAATTCTAATTTTTTTTCTGTTTTTTGCGTCTCTGATCTGCGCTTTTTTTTTCCTCATTGTTCCACGAGAGCAACCTTGTCTTCTGTCGGACTGAAAACAGTACAAGGGTTAAATGAGCCTCCTGAGAACAAGAAGATATATGGTAGGAAACAAAAAAAATCCAAAGAGGCAGGAGCTGGAAACCATGTTCAGGCCTGTGTGACAGTTGTTTCCATTCTACAGTCACAACAGAGGCAAGGTGAGAGCAGGTGATAACAGCATTAAAAGAGCTGCCTGAAACAGCAAATAAGGGAAAACATATGTAGGCATCAAATTCCATGTAAGAAAAGTCTATTGCCTTTGTTGGCCAAAAGTCAATTGGGAACAATTGGGAACATTTTGTTAGAGCTTGCCAAAATGCTGTGTAAATGCTGCACCAGAAAAGTAAACAGTTTACAGAGCACTGGCAGACCAGAACTGAGGAAGGGAGCTTAGTAAGTACAGAGTAAAGCAGCTCACAGAGCAGTGATGGATGGGTGCAGGAATTTCAGATACAATCATACACCTGCACAGCATGGCCTGGAAAGATGGATTGCCAAACGGCCTGCGAAAAATTAGAGCAGGGGAAATATGTTTCAGTGTGACACATTTGTTACAATCGAGTGCATTCTGAATTTCACGTAATCTGAACTTCCGTGGGGGTGAAGGAAAGGGACTGTTCTTTAAGGGGACAAAAGAGCTACCAGCAATTTACAAACACTCTCATTCCTCCCTGGGATTCTGGCTTGGGTTTTCTCTTCCAATGGTATCTTCTTCCCACCTGCCTACTCTGCAAATGATGAAAAATCCCTAACTTAAATTCTTGGTAAGCATAACTTAATAACAAAAATGGGTAAAGCTTAAGTTGGAAGCACATGGAAGAGTGATGGATTTTTCTTCTTGTTTGGCTGGAAAACATTTTTAAAGCTACTTGAGGCATAGGTTGCATATAGCCCTATGAATAGCTTTGCCCTTATTCAAATTCTAAGGCAACTTAAGCTAATAAACCTTACTGTTAATTACAACTCTACAGTGATAGACATGACATTTCAGATGGGCTTCTTACCAAACTGAACAGCTTATTCCATTGCATAGGTAAAGAGATTTGAAATAGGATATCCACGTGCTAGTCCTATTTTTCCAAGAGAACTAAGACAATTAGAAATAGTCCACAAGGCTTTGGGAAAATTCAGTATTACCTGTATTTTTTGGTCATATAGAAGGTCTGTGCTCTTACACAACAGTACACCCCATGTTCATCCCATTCAATGGCAATTGGACTAAAGCCAGAGCACATCAACCCTAACTCCTGGTGTCAAGCAATAAATTCAGAATCTCAGTTGGGTTTTTTTTGTTTGTTTGTTTTTTGGGTTTTTTTTTTTTCTTCTTTTTTTTGCCCAATGAAAACCTCTCCATCATTGTATTTGTAGCCATTATAGTCACAAAGAAAATTAATGAAGCTGTAATTGAAAAAATTATGCCTGCAAAGATCAGGAGGCATCTAAAATTATGCTCCTGGGAGGTGTGAACACCTGCTTTTAATTCTGCAACCTGTTGATCTTGTGAGCAGCAATAATACAAATGAACTTTGTGTTTCTATGTGTGTGCACATAAGAAGGTAAAGGGAAGGTAAAGGTTGAAATCTTTTATCACTAAAGGAAGCCCTTGCCTCTTGCAGACAAAGTAGAATGGAAAAAAAAAAGGTCTCAGAGGCTAAGGAAGATGATTACACACACTTTCACACAAGGCAAAGTAGAGTTCATAAGAAACATTTGGGCTTGAAAAAGAAGGAGCTGGCTGTGGACTTACCCAGAGCCCTGAGTTGCCTTAGTGTGACTCTGTGCATGCAAACTATTTGGCCAATATTTGAAGGGGATTAAGTGATTTATAAGCCTGTATGAACTCCCTCCACATGCCTAGATGTCTCCTGATGAGAACATAGATAAATCCCAGATATTTTTTCTCATACAGAAATCTTACACAGGTTCTCTCAAAGCTGAGAATGTTGGCAAGTCTGTGGACCACAGTTCCGCAACAAAACCACCACTGTAACACCAGTAGCTCTCCCTGTTACCCTAGAAGCCAGCAGAAAAGGGATGTGAGCCAACTTTTTCTTGGTCCCAGTGCCATTGTAGGCAGGACCCTGATGGTGGTTTCTTAGCTGTTGCTTCCCCTTGTCATGTACCTGCTCATGGCAGCCTTGGAGACTCCTGATCTCTTTCTGCCTCCAGTCAGGAGCAGAATGACTCATGTTATTGACAGCACCACTCACATTCCTTCCTTTCCAACAAACTCAATTAATAAGGCACCAATTTTTAGCTTTCCTTTCCAGAGCAGGGATCCAGACCAAAGACCTATGAAGTTTGTAGCAGCTGAAGGCTAAAGGACTTTTCTATGCTCTTTGTTTAGGGAGAACAGATGCTGCATAAAAAGTAAGGAGAACAGAGAAATGGAGCTGAAGGAGCTCAACAACTTAGAAGATTTAATATCCCTACACATTTAAATTGTTAAATGTGGGCAGCCAAGACTGAAAAATTTGCTTTGTGTAAGTAGAAGGATTTAATGTTCCATTTTTCCAGTTGTGAAGACAGAGATACATGCAGTATTTCCTACAGGGTTTATTTGGATTTTATTTTTTTTGCCTTCTTTAACAATCCATTTTACAGGGCGATTTCAAGAGTTGGCTGTGAGCACACCAGAGAGGTGCTATATCAAAACAAAGTACACCTGATTAATTATCTAACAAGGGAGATGTTTGCACAGCCAGTACCATTCATTTTTCATGTGACAATGCAGGATTTAAGTGTTAGCAACCACCAAACCAACACTGCCAGAAGGATGTAGTTGCCCTCCACGCATTCTTCCCTTTCTGTCTCAAACACATCACTGTGCTGTCAGGGATGCCCCAAGTTCCACCCCTAATATCTCCTTTGTACCTGTTTCAGTGACTTGTGAGCCATTTCAAATAAGGATATAGATTTTAAAAATGTCATTAAATTGTGGTTCAAGAAGATTTAGTAAAAACACTTTAAAATATTGCTAAATTATTACATTAGGGAGCAAATTCCCTTTTCTCTCATGTTCATCAGATTCACTCTCCACTAATGAATACAAAGAATGAATCTCCAAGGAATTTATATTTGAGGTTTAAAGGAGGTTCAACATTTGGATTTGGCTATAACTTCAATTTCCTTTCATGAATATTTTATTTAAATCCTGTATTAATCACAGAGGCACAAAGATAGCCTGCCTTCTGCTTCTGCTTGGTCTCATTGTCACAGAAGCACTTTCTCTCAACCTTAAATATCGCTAATTAAAAATTTCCCTGAAGCCAACTGATACCTGTGTGATTAATGGGCTGGCTAATAAATAAAATGCACCATGCTACTTTAAGACCATTGTACCATAAAAGCATAGAAAGTGTGCCAGTGGCCTCATCATCTTGAAATATGTTTATTAAAGCAACAACACAGAAGTCCTAAGGGTCCTGAAGTGCTCCACATCATTAATAACCAGATAAACCATACACTGAGCAACCTGCTTCAGTTCATTATTCCAAGCAAGGAAATTACGAAAACAAGGGGAAAAAATACAGATGAGTGAAGAGAAGCACAGGGCTTGCTTCTCAGATGAATGAACTGCCGTCTCATCCTTGGTGTGAGTGAAGGACTGGATGTTGCTGGGACAAATCCTTTCACTCTGAGATTCCAGTTTCAAATGCACACCAGGTTGCTGAACACAGTGCCCATCTGATGGGTCTTGTTTGGATTAAACAGTCTAGGTAGCTGTTTGAGAGAGCTTGAGGCTCATCCAAAACCAGGGCAGCTTCTGTAGAGAGGGCATGGGGTCTCAGTTACAACTTCATCTGTGTTTGGGTAAAACCTCCTTCAGTGAAAGGAGCTCAGACCCGGTAACTGCACCAATATCAGCTTAGTCTGAAGCGGTGCACAGATGTTCCCCTGCATGAAGGGAGTACCCACCTCATGGTATTAAATATGGCAACACTTACAGTTCACCTTGGGTTAGTCTAGAACATGCCAATAAGATCTACTCAGGAGCAGATCAGAGAAAAGGGATGCAACCCTTAACCATCCCTCTGCCCCTCTGATGTGGTAAGCCCAGTGTAATGTAACTCTCGGGCAGGTGGACCCAACAACCTTGCAGGGCAGGCAGAGGTGGCAGAACCAGGCTCATGTCTCCTGTCTAGAATATTCTGAGCATCTCAGTGCAGAGAGAAGCAGCTGGGTGAAGCCAGATGGAAACACACACTTGTGCTCTGAAAGAGAGGACAACTCAGTGCTGAACTAAAGTTTGGTATAGCAGACCCATGCTGCACCAGTTGTAACGTGGAGTTTGTAAGAAATAATGGGCCTCAACCCTTGCATCTCACCAGCCTCCAAGAAAAGCAGTCTGGCCTTGCCTCTATCACACTCAGGAGTACCTTCCCTGGTCAATCTGGTATCAGTCTGCCTCCATAACCCAGGTGCTTAGCACTCTGAACCCAGTGCTGAAATTACATTTATTCATGCTTATTTTTCCTTTCCTCTGCCCCATTTCTTTCACAACAAGCACTGATTAATAAGTAGGTTCCTCACTCTGTTTAGCCCAGGCCTCTCACAGGAGTTGCTTAACTCACTCATATACACCACAAAAACACACCTGTATTACAGATCCATAGGAAAACCACCAAAATTCTCTACGTCTTTCTCATCAAGGATATATTCAGCTTTTTTCCTTCACTCATAGTTAGGAAGTGAATTAGGCAAGGAATAGTCTCAATCTCATGCTCTGCTCTGTGGTTTGGCACTGATTAGTCAACAAAAAGAAGAGAATCTAGAGCCAACTCTGCTCTTTAAATAGAATTCTCTTCCTCTTCAACTAAGCACAAGAGTCAGCTAAGTATCTATTGAAATAATTCAGCATCTCAGAACCCACAAAACCCACAAAAGCTGTTTCCATCATAATTGCCATTTTTGACAAAAATCCCCTTGTGGACATCAACACTAGCAAGAGATCAGGTAGTATCAGTAGTCATTCCTGGTTGTCTGTAGCCATTGAAGTGAAGGTCACTTTCTTCAAATGAGCAAAACGAGGTTCATCAATCCATACATGCACATCCATATGACATGCCAGCCTACTATCAGCACCAAACCCAGACACTGTCCTTGCTTGTGTCCATGAAATGGACCCCATGACCACTCTTCATTTAATACAATTCACTCTCTTACCCCTGGTTTCTTCTGACCACTTGAAATATTTTTTTTTTTTTTCAAACCTTAAGTCTCTTAGTGACATCAAAGTGAGTAGTCAAATTCATCCACAGCTACTTGAACTCACAGTGAGCTGGCTTAAGTCCTACACAACAAATAAAATTGGCCTTAAATTAGATTCAGCCATCCGAGGCCTGGGCTATTGCTCCCAAGGTCCCCACAGTGTAACCATCTGTATCTGAGGCAGCTGTCTGGGTGCCTCCCGTACCTAGTGGAGACCAAACCAACAGAGCCAATGGTCTTGGGGAGAAATACTTCACACTGAATGGAAATGTCATCTTTTGGTTAAAAGTTCTCCACTGGGTGACTTGGACTCTCCTCTAGCTACAAAGAGAGACTGAGGTGAACTGTTCAGTTGTAGAATGCCTGTATTCTCAAAATGCATACCACATCAACAAATCCTGCCCCAGAGTATTTACTTATTTAATTTATGTAGCTGTTCCACTGAAATGACCAGCAATAATCACAGTCAAGCTCATAGCACATAGATCAACGAGTTATTTTAAATCTAGCATGTTTACTCTATCCAAAGCTGATCAAAACTATAATAAAAATAACTCCCACCTGTTCGCATTTGTGTAGGAGGCCTCTGGTCGCATATAAACCGTATGCATTTTTAGCGACCTCATCTTAGTTACGTCACCAAGACTTCCAACATCAGCCACATTTCACCAGCTTGACACACGTAATTGCATGAGACTCATCTGTAAATAGAAGTCATTTATTCTGCATAACCATAAATTTCAGCTGAAGCCCATTTGATATTCATACAGCAGATTTATGTCCTCTCAGTGGTTCGTGTGGAGCTAATAATATAGTGCTATAATACACCTGCATGTTGGGACAGCTGTAGTTAAATGAGGCAGAGGTTTTCCTCAGCTCCTCAGAGTGGTTAAGGTGCTATCAGCTTGACGAGAGGGAAAAGAGGGAATGTTACATATGCGTTGCCATAATCTGGGCCCTCCTCAGAGGATTTTGAGTTTTCAGTGAAAAAAATATGTTTAAAAATTGTGTAGTGAAAAAGCAATAAGAATTTATTCTTGCCTGCTTTGAAAATAAATAAAAAACCAGCTGTATGAAACTAAGAGTGCCAAGTCAGAAGAGACTTGGTCAAAAAACTGACGTTATGAAAGGGGTCATAGGAAGCTTGAAAGTCCCTTTAGCATTTTCATTGCAAGTGTAGAAAGCGATCTGAGGCAGCAATGGAGCGCATTTCAGAAATGCTTTAAATCATCCTCACAAAAATAGTTTACTACATATCTGCTTGTTTTCATTTACATACTAGCAACATAAACTTCCAGCTACTGAAGAGGATTGTATAAAAAAGAAGTATAGTAGCCAGAGCAAAATCATATAGTTTAAATTATTCTGTCTTCTTACTGATGCACTTTAGGGTGCAAAATATTAGGAAACTTATTCTAGAACTTACATGTTCTAAGATTATTTAAAAACAAAAAAACAAAACAACAACAACACCACAAAAAAAATAGGGCAGTAACTTCAAGTTGCACATAAATACTGACTGCTAGAGGAATATATACCTGTGGCATTACATCAATTTTAAGTTTCACCTTTGCCAACAAATTTAGTTCCAGGACAACTGAAATATGGCAGGAAATCTCATCAAATTTGCATGTTTAGTTATCAGAACAAGGAAAAAGTTTTTAATAAAATAAGATTTGTGATACTTGAAAATAATATTTTTAACGTCATAATTGGTATTATACATTTTTAATAAGCAAAAATCTAAAGAAATTAATTTGGTACTTTTTTTAACCCATCTCAATACATTTAGAATTTGTACAGGCGTTGCCTGTGAAGACAACGCTGATTTTACTCTGTTCTCCAATCAAAAGGTAATCAGAGCTCACCACGTCAGACATATCTTTGCTGTTTTCTCATCTCAATTCCCAATACTCAAATATCAGAAACTGTTCCACTTTGCAGAATGTAATGGCATACACTTCCATTTTCACTGTTGGGCAAGACAACTACTACAACCTTGCCTGTGTTTAAATTTCAAAATCTTCTACAAGGTGAAAATCATCAGTTATCACTGATACATCTATGCAATAACAGAAGCCTCAATGCTGTATCCATGACTTAATCCATCCAGATGATAGAATAAGAATAGGTATGAGATATGAGTAAAATTTACATGTTTAAGATTTATTCTGAGAATCATCGTTGCCAAATCCAACTCTTTATGTTGCTGCTCCATGGCTTATAGGAATTACAGGGTAAAAATGCATTTTTGGTGCTGCCAAGAGAAGTGATCATTTCACTTTCTGACATGCAATGGTTGCACAAAATACCTCAGATTGCATTTAGCAAATGAATGACATCATAAACTTGAATCAGACACTGCTCGGAGCACAGCAGAGTTTTTTCTTATGATCCCTCAATAGCAGTTGCTAAATAGAAACATTTGTATTGGAGTCACACTGTGGCTTTTGTAATACTCAAGACTTTGGAGCAAGGCAGTGAAAAGCTATTCATACACATTGTGTCTGATTCACTATTCCACAAAATATTTTAGCTATAATCCACAGACTAATGTTCCTGCAGTTTCTGAAATAGAAATCTCCTAATCCTGGCATCTGAGGCAGTACTGCATTCAGATGATAAAACTGGATTTATTTTCATTTTTCTCTGTTTACATGTGTAAATTCCTTTGTGAATTTCTCAAGATGGTTGTTGTAGATCACGGAGGGAATTGGTTTTCTGCAAAAACATTAGTAATTTTAATTCCTTATCTTTTTCTCTCTCCAAACTTTTACTTCAAATGGAATAAAGATCTTTTAAGGGTAGTATATATAAATCCCAAGTAATCACACTCAGACATGACTATGAGCAGAAACAAGAATTTTAACACAATTTTTACTCATTATAAAACACTTCTGGATGAGCTTCTCTGTTGAAAGTGTAAGAGTTCATTAAATTAATAATTGCAGTAATACAATTGCAATAATTAAATCAGGTTTCTAGCTTTGCATTTATCTCCTCTCATGGAACAGTGGGATTCTCCAGCACAGAGGTGATACAAACAGCTGGCACAGAGGAGAAAAGGAAATACCACGTCTTAGTAGTGGATCGTCTCTATTATCCAGGGGCTCTAGTGCAACCGTGAATAAGGAAAACCTTAGTTAAGATCCTTATTCTAATAAATAGGGGTTTTACAAAAAGGGAAACAATTCTAAGTAAAAAGGCAGAAAGACCAAATTCAGAGTAGCTAGGATTTGAAATCTGAGTCCCAACCACCTACACCCCTGAAGACCATATACTGGACTAATGGCTTTTCAGGGCAAGTTCACCCTTCAGCCCATATCTCCACTTGCCTTACTTTAATTCCTCAAATACCATGAACCCGAGAGGCTTTCCCTAATAAATGGATATTAAGACATTTCCCAGTAGAAGCGTAATTTGTCAGATAATATCGAGCAAACTCTAGTTAGCTGCAAGTGTGTCACATGGGGCTGGATTCAGCAGCTGCCACTCGTGATATGGTGCCAACAGCGCTCAAACAAGTAAATGAGTAGGGGACTGCAGGTCTGACTGACCATTTTCTCTGGCCAGCATCATAAGCCCATTTTCTCACTGAACAGCTACTCAGATGTAACACAAGTGGCCAGAGTTGACTACTAACCACTCCATCCCTGTGCGGTATATTGTAGTGCAAGGGAAGAGCCTTGCACAGGAAGACTGTAAAACAACGATGTTGTGGATAATTCCTGAGTCTTCTCCACACCCAGGCAATCCATAGATGAATGCAGAGCAGATGACCAAGTGACCTATGTTTATTGCTCTTTCCAGCTGAAGTTAATTGAAGGTTTTCAATCAGATATCTGTATCTGGAAATTCTTTACATTCCTGTATACGGCGCTTAGCCCTTCCCAGAACAGCAGAGTATGACGCTGTGTCTGGTCTCTGGAGTATGTGTAGGTTCCACATTTTCCCCTGGATGTTCCCACTGAGGAGCTGACTGGACTGTACCACAGCTGTTTTCTGACCTACAAAGCCACATTCATTCACATCATACCCAGAATAAAAAATTAGGAGAAATACACACATGCATCTCTGTGCACTTGCGTCTTGTTCTAATCGGGCATCAGATCCACTATACGTATAAAATATTTCAATATGGCTAGTTCTTCTGTCACTACCAGCACTTATATTTGGATGTAACTGCCAATACAACTGCCTGTGCTCTTCAGCCTGATTAACAGCAGCCAATTAGGAAGCTGACAAGAGAGGAGATGCTGAGATGCTACAGCAGGATGTCAGAGCAGAAAGCTGTCAATGCTGTCTCTCAGAGATAAAGCTAAAGGAATCAGCTGGTACTGGAAAACTCTTGCATTGTGTTGCATTTTGAAAAAAAATTAAAAATTGGAAAAAGAATTTTTTCTTCCGTAGAGAGTTTATAATCTATAGAGGCAAACAGATGTTATCCAAATTTATGGATCAGGAAACTTGAGTTATAATTGCCATAAAACTAATTCACTATCTTTAGCAAAGGAAGGAGGAAAAAGAGAAAACTAAAAGCAACGTGTTTCAAGAGGCCAGACTTCAATAAACACTGTAAATTGGTGGGAGAGATCTCCTCGGAAACAAGTTGAAGTGACAAAAGAGTTCAGAAGAGTTGGCAATTCTTTAAAGAAATGACAGTGAGAGCACAATCAGAAGCCATGCCAACATGAAGGAAGGATAGGAAGTGTAATCAGAAAACAATTTGGCTAAACCATGAGCTCTTCAATGACCTGGAGCTAAATAAAATGTACAGGAAGTGAAAACTACATTGAAATACTAAAGACAAGTGTGAATGAATGACATAAATATGTGGGGAAAAATTCAGAAAACCAAAGGTACAAAAAGAGAGGAAATCTGCAAAGGAAGCAAAAAGCTTTTTGTAAGCACATTTGCAGTAAAAAGAACTCTGAGGGAAAACAGTGGTTCACTCCTCAAAGGAGAGAACAAATTCCTGCCAAATTAGTCTCAGAAAAGTTAAAATTTTGGCACCTTTTCTATTTCAGCCCTCAATGGAAAGGTTAACTATGACTAGACAGTGGATAAAACCAAGGGGCAACAACTTAGGTTGCAACAGGGGAAGGTCAGATTAAAGAATACTTAGGGTTCCAGTTGCCAGTTCAGTGGGGCATTAGGACACTTATTCCAAGATACTTAAAGAACTTAAAGAACAGGCAGAAACAATCTCACAGGCATTAGTAAATCTCTTAGAGAATTCATGCAAGATCTGTAGGGTCAGAAAAGTGAAGAAGAGCCAGCAGACCACATATCTGTATGAAGGAATAAAGGAGGAGACAGGAAATTACCAGACTGACAGTCTGACTTGATTCCTGGAAAAAGTACTGGAACAAATAATCCAACTACTTCTAAGTACCTAGGTAGTAACAATGAGAGAAGTAGCAGCCAACACATATTTACCAAGAAGAAATCATGTAAAACCCATCTAATTCTGCTCTACAACATCATAACAAGCCTTGTGGGTAGAGAAGGAAAAGAAAATGTCATGCATCTTTGAGTTTAGTGAGGCTTTTGACACCATCTTACATAATATTCTCACAAGTAAACAAAGAAAACATGGTCAGGATTAAGCCACAGAGAAAAGGTGTGCTAAGATAGCTGGAAATCTGAATTTTAAGAGTAATTTATCAATAATTTGGTGTCAAAATGGTAGGATCATACCAGCTGGAAATCACAGAGTTCTGTCCTATGTCTGGTAAAGTTCATTATTTTTATGAATGATTAAGAAGGGATAATAATGTGCATTGCATTTACAGATAAAATCAAGCTCAGGCAGACAGTGTGTAAACACACTGAATGATAGAACAGGAACCAGATAAGTTGTGGCAAATTAGAGAGGTGGCAAGGAAAAATGAGGCCCAATTCAGCAGGAACAAATGAAATGTATTCACATAGGTGAGAACAACAATTGGTTCAAATACAGGACAAAGAACTGTTGTAGAGACAAAGAAAGTGATTTGGGAACCACAAACAACATAAACCAACAACGGTACATTGTTTTTGAGAAGACAAATATGACACTGGTGTGAACAAGTAAAAATATCCCTGTAAGTCCTCTGAAAGATCCTCCTGCTCTGCTCAGCCCTGCAAGGCTGCATGCAGCTTCAGGAAGGACGGACCGGGCAGCAAGAATGCAATGTGGAGAAAAATGTGACCCAGGAGGAAAGAAGTGGGATTCCCTTGGAACAGGGCAAGTCTGAGAGGAGACATGAAAACGTTCTTGAAGTCCTTGAGAGAAAAAAGGAATAAGCTCTTCTTATATGCTGAGGCTAGGATGAAACACACAGATTTTAATTGTAGCAAGAAATCCAACATTAAAAAATTAATTTGACAGACATTTGCCAGAAGTAGTTTGGGTAGAGGTGATCCTAACACTGAATAGACAGATAGCCTAAAAGGTTTCAAAAAGTTCCTTTTATCCATCTTTTCTTTCCGTGACACACTGTGGATTTCAGGGACACAGGTCACAGATGATTAACCAAAGTTCACAGGGGGCATCTAAAATCAAGCAGAAAATTGAAGGCTGACCTTAGCAACACCAGTTCAAGAGTCTTTACCTCAGAATATTTTTTCCCTCACTTCCTCTGCCTCAATAAATTGATTGTACATGTAAAGTACACAATAAACTGCACTTTTTTTTTCACATAGCAAAAAAAAATAGCATCCTGGTTGATTTTTTCATTTCTAGTTTTAGATTTTTTCATTTCTAGAGCTGCCTCTCTTACGATAATATGAGTAAAAAGAAGGTGATACCAAAGCACAGTTGTCTGGTGGAAAATATATTGCAGATACACAAATATGCCATTAGACTTCTACATAATTGGATACTAGCTGATTAAAGGTCACCAACAAAAAGCCTTTTGACATAGCCCCAAAAAAAGCTCAGCTCCCTCATATAGAACATGTCAGTACAGAACAGAGAAATGACACATCCAGTTTATTATATCACACTTACAATTTAGAATGGATTATTAGTGACAATATTTCTTTTACAGAAATAGCAGATGCCAACTATTTTTTATTAGAAATGCTGTGAATAATAATTAATAGCCGTCTCTGCTGTGTTAACAATATACTCATACCCAGTAAATATTGGCTAAATAATTAAGTAAAGGGTTGTTTTTTTCTTTCCAATCCCCAAGCAATTTGCTTAATTTGATAAATTTTAATTGGAACAGTGAAGACTTGGTTAATAGTTAAAAAACAAACAGTTAATCATGTTCTTTTGCACTGCCTGTGAGTATCAGTTCCATCAGAACCACCATGCTGTTCTGGAGGGACAGACAAACCAGAATTGAAGCACCAGAGATACCAAATGCTATCTTTGAAAAATGGACTTTTAAAAAACATGTTAGTGCTTTCCTCTTTCTGGAATGAATTGGGGCCTAAAATGCTCTCAAATCCCAGCGCATTCCATGAGTGTATTCTTGGCACATATATTCTCTGAAAGTTGGGGGAATTGAATATCCAATTGTTTAGATGCCTTTTTCAGTTCCACTGTGTATTAAAATAACTTTAATAACTGCTGATTATGCCTCAAGTGGCTAAAGGAAATCAGACACAGAATGCCATACATATACATTATATCCTTACATGTTTCCTGCAGAGTTTAGTATTCTCCACTTTTAATCTAAAGGAGTTCAGTTTTAATCTGAAATAGGAGTTATCAGTAGCACACATAAATAATTTTCTACAAACAATAGTGGCAGGGAAAGGTGTTTTCAGTCCTCTGCAGGTCTGTCAAAATATTTGTAGAGGTAATTCACACTTGCAGCAACCAAACCTATGAACATTTTGCAATTCATTTCAAATAAAATCTCTATAATTACAGACCAATTTCTACCATAATTTAATTTTTTTCCTTCATCAGGGTGAATGCAGGCAGTAGGTTTGCTTTACGGAAGAGAGAGTAAGACTAAACCTAGTTCATTATTATGAGCTCCATGGTTTATAACAATTACCTGAGCTTTGAACACTTCATTCCTGTTAAAGGCAAGAAAAGCTGGCTGTTTAAAGCCCTTGATGACTTTGAAATTTCTAGCCAGCTTGTCTGAATTCTGCTGAGGAACTGACTCCGTGTATGTTCATGCAAATCCTATTAAAGTCAGTGAAAGTCGCAAGCATGTCTCTGAGGCAGAGTGGGACCCCCTGCTATCTAGTCAGTGCAAATTAACAGCTGGGAGTGGAAGGAATGTAAAAAAGCAAAATCTCTTCACAGGGCCACATTGATATGCAAGGGATTTGCTTGTCAGGGCGAGATGTGTGATATGAAGTGAATGTTTATTGCACGCTGCAGGGAGCATCCAATAGTAGCCAAAAGGAGATATCTGTAGTAGATCTGGATCGGAAGCTGTCTAAAAGCCAAGGCAGAGTGAAAAGCCTTTTGATAGAGAATACCTTTGTGATCCTACTTATTCCTGTTAGAGGAAAAAACAATTGCCAGAATTTGCAAATTGAGGAAATCGTGAATCCTAATATTTTGCCATCACTTGTTAGAATTACTTTGCAGTAATTTAAAGCATGCTTATCTATAGGTGTGGGTGGATGCACAAAACTCCATAAATTCCAGCAGTGTTCCCACAGGAACTCAGGGAGAGGGGAGAAAATATTCAGAAGTGATGTGGACTTTAGTCTGATAAGTCAGGTAAACTGTCGTGGCCCCTGGCCACAAACACCAGCTTGGCTGATACAGACATTACCCTCCTCTAACTGAGGGACTAAAATTCTTTTGTTCACCTGATTCCTGGAAGAACACATTAAGGATTTTTTATCTGTGTTGTGTTCAGGGTGGCCTACTAGAGTCTTTCTTCTAGAAATATGGAGCAGAAAATTATTTCCTCTTCCAACAAGAACCACAGGCATCCGACCAATCCCTGTTTCCTTCCACTCTGCTGCTGATGTCCATCCATGTGTGGTACAAAAAAAAAGCTGCTTGCTGCTGCTAATGATACTGGACCCCCACCCTCTGAGAGGGACCAGTCCAAGGGCACCAGGTGCTTGCTCAGGGATGGAGAAGAAACCAAGTATGGATTACCTAAGGATTCTTTTCTCTGCCACTGTTCCCTTCTTCAGAACAAGCAACGATTCAGATGACCAACACTGCTCCAAAAGCTTTTTCTGGAATCAGCCATAGTACTTGGTCGGAATTCAAATGCTTTGAGTCATTAAGTTAGTTACATATGTTGGTAAGTTACACACATTACTGCACAAATCACGTCTGCAATACTAACATGAATGATAATTTGAATGATCCCCTGCAGATCAAGAGTTACTTTCCAAAAGAAATTTGCAAATTACGTCTGCTAATGGCCACATCAGGGAATTTTGCACTATATTCATGAACCAGTTGTGAACAGAAAATGGGGATCTTAATCAAACAAACCACTCATTTTGAGTTATTGCCATGCGCTTGCTGGTAGCCATACTAAATCCAAAAGCAGCACCCACACACTTCCCAGCTGGCCCAATAGACAACACAAATCAAAGCCAGTGGGAAAAGTGCAAACAAACCCAACTGAGACAAAATAAACTGTCACATGCAGCAGAAGTGAGAGACATAGAAGCTGAGGCTTTCCCTTGAGCTAGGTGATAGGATGAGGTTGACTGTCACATCCTCCTATGCTGCAGAACCTCAAGCTCTGACCGACAAGTGGGAATGGCTCCACACTGTCCAGCAGCAGAGGTGACACAGCCAGCTGTTCTCACTGCCCAGACAGCTGGGACATTGCAGCTGATTATCAATCAGCATGTGAACCACTAGTTTCTAACATGGCATTTTGAAGTCAGCTGTCACACTTTGTGTCAGGACCCTCCCTATGCAGCAGACCAGCCATGAGGGGATGGTGCTGCTGAGCTCTGTGGCCTCACTGGTTATCTGGTTTGCCAGTTAGAAATCACAGTGCTCTGATGCAGAAAAACTTCAGTGGATCCAGGTTTGTGGCCTCAAAGGGTGAGGTGTGCATCATCCCATATGCCACACAGTATCAAATGAAGGCAGGGCTTTATTAGAAACCAATTAGAAAATTCATAAGGTCATTAAAAAATGTCTGCAAAACCATTCAGAAATGAATGTGTGGGCAGATGTGAAGCGCTGTGTGTGTGCAGCCCAGAATCAGATGCCTTGTGCTTGTCAGCCCTGCAGCCTCTTGAGTCCTTTTGAGTCCTGTTGGCTGAAGTCCACCTCTTCTAGAGCAATTATCTGCTAACACTAATGGGAATTAAAGGAAATAGCTACCCAAATGCCACTAAGGATCAGGACATATAGGCTGTGGTTGGCTCCCTACCCCTGTAAGGAAACCAGAGGATTTATCTCCTCTAAATTCTCTTTCTCTTCTTCCAGACTGAAAATTCAAATTTTTCCAGCAAATGCTGGGGTTATACCACTATACATTATCAACTCAGATTTAATCCTAATTATTTTTTTCCCATTGAACATCTGCATTTGGGCTTCTTCCCTCCAGTAATGCCGGCAGTAATGCTGGATAACGTGTCTCTGCAGTCTACCTCAGTTTAGATGTGTGTTTGCAAAGGTGGAGAGGGGTGGTAGCAAACTTGAGCAGGACTTTTCCCCCTGATCTCAATAGCAGATTTGACTTGGAAAGCAGAACCTGCCAGAAGGTGCTGACCACCAGCACCATCTTTTTTTCTGCTTTCCTTTGGCACTAAGTTCAAAGTGAAACTTCACAAGAAATTGCAGCTGTGTCCTTTAAGCCCCGTGACTCAGCACCAGCAAAACAGCCTTACATGTGAGGAAAAGTGTATGCAAAAAATACTTCTAGGAGGCTTCTGCCTAATGCTGGGAAGCACTGATGCACTCTGGCTCCAGGGAGAGGTAAAAGGTTGATTGCCACCCACTCAATAACCATTTCCTTCTGCGTGATCGATGGAGCGTCATCAGAGACCCGTCTGGTGACAGGTGCCTGTTAACTCTCGGAGCCAGAGGATGGGAATGGCTCTGTGATGGATGCTCATGGAGAGGGAAGCAGAAAAGAGCATGGCAGCAGTGAAAGGAATGAAATAGGCTTCCTGCTGGGTGGGGGAGTAGGCAGTAGGATAAAGGAAGGAACATTGATTGAATCAGAACGTTTCTTTATTCTTGGAGCCCCGACTGCAGCACTCTCATTGCACCGTGTAAAGTTTCTTCCAGTGCATGCTTGGTGACATCTTGACACACTGATTTTAGCACTGTTCACTCTGTAATCCCCAGGGGAAGATATCTGAGCCCTGAACAGTGTTTCTGAGTAATATCTTCCAACTGAACCCATTTTCCACTTCCCTCTCTGCCAAGGTCACGGAGTTTCTGATCTCAAAAGCAAAAGCTTTGCAGGAAAGGTGAGTGGAAAGAAGAATGAAGGCTTGCACTGCTCCTTTGGGGCAGCAGCTGGCACAGCTCAGCCTGTGCAGTTTGCAGGCAGCATTAGCTAACACCAGGTTAAAGCTCTCCCATGTAGGCAGAGCAGGAGCACGGCAGGGAGCCAGGCTTTCCTGAGACACAGCCTGCCTTTGTCTGGCTCTGGGGATTGCACAGTGAGACAATATTCTCACAGGGCTGTAAGACGGCTTTAGCCCAGTTCTTCTCCGATCTACAAGGGAGACTGGGGCAGCTCTAATGGGACGGAGTTATTGGTGGCAGGGGAAGGGGCTGGGTGTGGGACGTGCCTGTCCCCACCTCTGGCTGCCACTCGGAGTGGGGCAGTGAGGAAGCTTCTCTTGTCCTGGGTGAAGGACCTGCCTCTCCTCCCATCACTGAGGAATTATGAGATGAGAGAGCTCCCAAAGCAAGAATATTCAGGTGTTTATAAGAAGGTCTTTCCTTTCCTTTCCCTAAATCAACTAAGATGTTTTCTTATAGTAGCTCTTTAAATATCATAGAATCCTAGAATGGTTTAGGGTCAAAAGGACCTTACAGACCACCTAGTTCCAACCTCTGTTCTGTGAGCAGGGACACCCCAATATCCCCCCATCCCAGTCTGAGATGCTGTTACACAAACCTACTGCTGTGTCCCCAGAGGCATGGGCCCGGCTGAGTGCAGGAACAGTGCTCCCACACACATACCTGCATGTACATGGGCACCGGCTGACTGGAGAAGTTAATCAGCTTCAAAGCATGCGACACAGTAATCAGAGGTTCACATCAGGACAAGGAAAGAACAGTAGGGCCTTGCATGCACGAATAAGTGACCTTTGAGTCCTGTGTTCCCTGTGCATTCAGACACAGAGCAGACCCTGTTACCAACACCTCGGTGCAGGCACGTTCCCTGGAAGAGCACTCAGGGTGATGGTACCTGGGCCCCTCTGGCATCAAAGCCAACCAACTTCCAGCTCCCTCCAGGGCAGTGGGTGCAATTTTATGACTCATCTCTTATTATGTTACCCTCCTCCACAAAGTGTGAAGAGCTGGGTTTTGGTGCTTATCCATAGCATGTCCACAGGGAGAGGAAACACTGGGGCAATAGTTTGCTTTTACACACATTTCATCAAGCCATCAGACAGCAGAAACAGTTAGGAAAGATGAAACCACCTGAATTCTGGTTGAATAGGACCCCACCATGAGGAACCTGAGGGAATAAGGAAGGCTACTGTTCCACGAGCATGCAAAAAATCAAAAACAATTGTGAAACAACCAAATAAATGTTTGGGGAAACCATCTGTAAATGTTTGGGGAAATTATGTCCAAACCAAAGCACAAATTTCGTCCATGCAAAAATATTATAAAATACATCCACAGATTAATCTCCATCACACCCATATCCAGGGATAATGTGAAGGTACAGACTAATGTACATGTAAAACACAAAGAATCTATGCCTTATTGCACTCATAAGTTTAATTTTTCACATGAACTGCTCAAATATTTTTGTACATCTACTGAACTCCTTTGGGAGTAACATGAGAGTACACTATGCCTAATAACGTAAGGAAAGCTTTGAAGCTTCATCTTCCAGATTTTAACTCAAGGAAGTAGTAGTTATTAAACTTCAGCATTTTTTAGCTTTTCCAGAGAAGTGGTTACAATATTTCCCATTTTAATCAATCCAAAAGGAAAAAAAATCCAAACCTCTCTGAAAATAACTGCTTTGCATTAATCACAAAAAAACTTTATTTAAACTGAAATTTTTTTTTGGCATTATCTCCCTCCTTTCAGAGTTCTTTTCAGGGTTAATTTCTAAACTGAAACACCACATTCAACTGAAAAGTCAAAATGTTTGCAATAGATAACTCCTAGAAAAAAATGTTGCAATATTTAAAGGAAATTCTTTCTGCTTGATTCCATAAATTTGACTCAAGTTATTAAACTGTTTTATTCTGACCAATTTTTCTTCTGTTTCTATGAAAGAAAATTATTCATGGACATTTACTAATGACCATCTTTCATAATTGGAAAACTTAGCAGTATATGGAAGTAAAAGAATGGGCCCAGCCTAAACACAGCCTAAATAAATGTATGTGTTGTCTAACTCTTCAGTGATTCAGAATCTTATCAAAAGGGATTTCTCAGCAGAGTTTGCAACAACTACCTCCACTGCCAGTGCAGAATCTTTCCAGTGAGGAATATATACATAAATACAAATTAATTATACATACTTATATACTTGCAGGTGCATTTTAATGAGATTTTGAATAATTCCTTTGTTTCCTTTAAAATGCATTTGAAAGAAAACTGTATTTTGATTACCAATGTAATATGTACACCCACAGGCTTATAAAATATATCTAAAGCATGCACTTCATGAATGTTTTACTGCATGTCTTGCATAAACTGAATCTGCTTATTATTGTTTTCAGAAGATGTTGATATATTAAGGGAATATCAGAAAGTTTCATTGTAACTGGTTTTTTTTGTCGTTTTGTTTTGTTTTGCTTTGTTTTGGGTTTTTTGTTTGTTTGTTTGTTTGTGGGGTTTTGGGGTTTTTTGGGGTTTTTTTTTCCCCTACCTGAAAGGCTTTCTTAAAAAGCCTGGGACACGTTACATTACCTGGCTGAACTGACAGCATATTTTCTTGACCTTCACACATTGTCAGCCAAACCTGGGAGTGGAGGACTGCAAAGGACACACAGCTTTGCAACGAGATTTGGGATTGGTGGGCTGTGGTGGGTGTACAACCACCAGCCCCATTGTGGGAGCCCTGGGCCTGCCTGGACACAGCAAACCAAGGCACGGAGCCAAACAGCCCAGTGACTGTCTTGTTTCTGTTGAACACAGAGAGCTGAGGCAAGGAGAAAGGAGGAGAAAAAAAGAGAAAAAATGTTAGAAATATTTATTTGAAGTTACACTACCATTCTTCCTTATGCACAAAATCCACTAAAATTCCCAAAGAAAAAGGAAAATATATTATTTCTGCAGAATAACCTTAAGCCCAGGGCCAGATCATTGGCTGGTATAAACATCCACATGGACTTTTCTGGAGCCCAAGTGATTTATTTCAGGGTCCTGCTCCTCACTGGATACACAGAGACCACAACAGCCCGGGACTGTACCTGCACCCTCCACCCATCCAGCCTGTCTTCCATCATGTCATAAAAGCCCCATAAAAACTGGGTTTTGCAAACACCACCACCCTGGGCCAGTCACGAGCAGGAGATAGGGCACTCCTTTCCCCCAGGGTCATGGCCTCCGAGATCCTGCCTCTCACTTCTAAAATGTCATAAAATGAAGACATTCACTGAAGTATCCCAGGCCCTGCCTGGGAAGGAAGATACAGAGCCTGCCTCTGAGATGCATCCACCCCCAAAATTAGCTTTTGGAAACAGCTCAGGCATATTAGCAACCTGTGCTTAAAGGAGTTTATCGGATGAGGGCAATGGGAAAGTGCACAGCCCTGGAAAAACTCCTCCCGTGTAATTCTGGCCATCCTTTTGCAAGAAAGCAGAATTCACAGGGAAATAGGTGCAGAGGAAGCCACTGAACTGACTAGAGACACAAAGAGCCTGTTTAATGAGAAGAGACAATGTGTATAAGTTTTGTTTAGCTCCACTGGACAGAGGCTGACACAGAATGTGTTTGCTGTATCTAAATATCCAACTCTGATAAACCCCATGGAAAAATTACTCAAGCAATGCGATGATTGTTGGCTCAATAAAAGAAGCTGCCTGTGAATACCCTTAAGGGACAATAGGGGGTCTCTAACCATCGTGTTTTTGACAACATTACAAAAGCTATGAGATTTTTCCTAGTAAGTTGTGGAAATTTGTGACTTGAGCAGAGGGACTGTACTCGGCGAGCTTCTCATCCCTTCTAGACCCACGTCATACAAAAACCAAACCAAATTTTGCCACAGATTTAATTGAACTCACTCTGAAATGTTAATCCTATGAATATGTACATGTGGCCTAATCAATTTTGGGTCTTTAAATGATTTACCACAATTTTGCAGAACAGATATGGACTTTATACTAAATGAATGTGTAAATTGTATCTTCAGGAACAGGACCTGGGTACACAGATCTCTGTGCACAGAATAAACTGTGGTGGCCACAGATACCATTTATTAATCAATTATCTCTGTTTATTGGAGAGCAGGATCATCCTGCAACTGCTAAACAAAATGACATGCAATGACTATTATGTAAACTTCCATGGAACTCCAAAAAAGCTATCAGCAGTTTCCTGGCTGTAATTTTTGAGCTGATCTAATCTGACATATGGTGATCCCTTGAGTCATTTTATAGTGGAGAGAGCTAAGTAAACCCCTCTCCAAACAACCATAAAAAGTGGCCCTGCATTTTTTGCTCCTTTTGGAAACCCAGAAGCACATTGTTGCAAGGAGTCAAACATGAGGAAGGATGAGATCTCATAGCAGACCTTGACCTTGGGCTCACCAAACCTTCTTAAAACAAAAATTCGTTTTCAGGTAAACAGCCTGCTTTTATAAAAGGAATCAGCCTTCTGCAGAAGAGTATGACCTTTCATCAGAAAGTGCAAAATCTAACAGACAAAAAGTTTCCATCCTAACATAGGAATTTTGTCAACAGCACGCTTGCTAAAAAAGCTCAGTTTTCAGCCATTGAAGATCAAAATATTTTTTACTTTTAAGTGAAAAAGTGACACTACTGACCCTCCTGCAAATGTTGGAAATTTATTCTTCAAATAAATTTCATCCAGATACCTTCCAGGGCCATATTTTTATTTCTGTCTTAACTGGACTTCCATTTCTTGCTTTATCTTATGTCATATAATCTCTAAGAACTGTTTAATCCCATGAATCAGCCATCTATACATGTAAAAAATCCTAACATTTACACTTCATAATAGGATTGCATATCCAGACCTGTTCCTTAAATATCCTGGAAACACAAACCAAGAGAAAACCTGTCCCAGAACATCAGTTCTACACCTGATACCTACAGAATGAAACTGAGATTAGCCTAAAAAATTTGTATTAGCTAATGCTGAAGTGCATACTTTGCTTACTAGTAATGCCACATCTAAGTTTAGTGGAAAGAAAATTATTTTAGAAATCTGAAGGACACATATATGTTGTGTCACAGTGATGCAGCAGCTTGTGGACAGAACTGAACTCATCCTGCTTCACTTCCTTCAGCATCTTAAAAATTCCCCGTGTTCAGATGCAATTCCTTGCATCCACAAAAGCAATATTGCTTAAATTTTCCGTTGTTGACTGACAAGCCTTTGACCCCACTCGAAGTTACAAGGGAAGGTGCTGGGATGTGAAGGGATTTGGTTCTACCAGCAGCTGTAGCCACTGACTGTGTCCTGGAGCAGATGGCACATGGTAAAAAGTGAGGTGAAGAAAAGGGCCAAACCAAAGAGCAGAAGAATGGACACTGCTGTGAAGCTGATTTTGTGCCTGCACCTGAAGCAGAAGCAGAGAATATGAAATGTCCGAAGGAAGCTTATCCTCTAAAGCTTTTCAGCCCCATTTTGCACAACAAAGAGATCTGGCTAGTTCAGATAAGGGGTGGATGAACATCCCAACTTTCAGTTGCTTATTTATCTGAGGCACTCCACCCTTCACTAGGCATCTCCTTTCCTAGAATGATTCAAGTCCCTTGATTAAAACATTGTGGCACATTACCAGAACACTACTCAGTCCACTTTGTGCTTTGTCTGTCCCACCCCCAGAGAACCACCACAAAACCTGGTTCTGTCCTCCCAAGTTAGCAAGACTCCCACCAACCTCAGTGGCACCAGGACTAGGCCTGGGTAAATATTTTCTATCTGTGCACAGCTTGTCTTATCCAGTCATTCTCAACATGGGAGGATATTCACACACACACACACACACACAACACACACAACTGTCTTAAATGAAGATTTTGTTTGCGCAGCTGTGCTAACACCTTACATGGAGGAGACTTTTTATTCCAGAACAGCTTATCACAGTAATTGAGAAGAGTGTGTATCAATAGGCCCTGTGAAGGAGAGAAAGGACAACCTTGTCAAGGCATAGATCTTCCTTTCCCTCTGAAATGGATCAGTCAAGTTCTTGCTTCTCTCTGTCTGTGTGTTCAACCAGTTTTAATTTGCTGTTTTAGGAGACCCTGCTTGTTCAAAGAGCACATCCCTGTATAGCCAGTGTGAGACTCTAAAGAGTAAGCTCATTTTTCTTAGCTATCTTCTACCAATCCATTGGAAGTGCTTCCTAGACTTTCCTTGATGATTCATGGAGAAAATCTTTTCTGCTCACTAGCCTTGCAGAGACCTTCCAAAAAACAACCCTGACTTAGTGACATGTTATTTATCCATCATCTCCACCACAGATGAATCTGCTGTCAGGAGGGCCAAGCTGCCAAACTGTTGCTCAAGTCTCAGTGCACTAAATTTGCTGTTCTGTACATGGCTAAAAATACAGAAAGGGCACAAGTTCAAATACATATTGTTTTCTCTATTAAACTACAAATTATTATCCTTAGGTGAAAAATTCTTCCCAGATTTACCCCATCATCTTTCACCCTGAAGGTGGCAGACCCTTACTATCTCACCTTGTCTTCTCATCTGGCATCTGGCTACTGCCAGGTCCCAACACTCTTCAAGATCTCTCATTTACTCTCACTTCTAAGTGAATTAGTTAATAGTTTCTTACTATTTTCACATCTTTGGATATTTCACCTTAACATACCATTCTAGTGTCTATGTCTATGTCTTTCACTTGTCTGTTATCCAACCAATTTAGCTTCAATAACCACTTATTCTGATTTTTCCATATGCAAATCAATTTGATGTATTGCTTGTTTGTAAGATGCTACACATTATTAAGTTTCATTCTATGGCATCAGCCCAGTTAAACTTCTCACCTAGTTTGCCTCCTTCACAATTCCAATTCGTCTTCTAATGAACTAAGAAATAACCAGCTAGATAAGGATCATTAAAAATGCGTATTCATTTTTAGCAAGGGCAAATTGCACAGCTGCAATAGAACACATTGTTTTGTGCATTGCAGTAGAAAACTACATGACTCCAGGAATTTCAGACATTAACTGGCGTTTTTCTAAGACTGATAATTATCACAGCACGCAACACACAGGATTCCCCTAGACATTGCCTGCAGATAATCTACCACTGTGGATCTTTGCACAACCTTAAAACCTGACCTGAATATGGTTCCCTGTTTTCTCTACACTCCCATATATGAACCTGTCATTTCAGCAGTTTGCAACTGATCAATTAATAGGTCACTCAGACTGTGATGTAGTCAAATATTAACATGAGATCAGAGCGAGTTACCTCCTCCTGTCACAGCAAAATCTTTGCAGTGGTGACTTAAATGGGTGCAAAAAAATTAACCAGCTCTGCTGGGATCTCCGTAAGTGAACATCCCACTCTCAAACAGTAAAACTTCACTTGCCCTCTGGAATACCACAGCATCAATCTGTCACATATTAGAGATTTCCCCTTCATGCTATTAACATACCTCAGACTCAGAAAACTACCAGTAATTAACAGGCTTGTTGAGGAAAGAGAAACAGCTTACTCAGTACTTGTCTATATATGGAATTATTTCTATACCATTGAGAACAATCCTCTTCTTGAACCTGTGCTCATTCTAAGCTTACTTTGCACAGAGGCAGAATGGTGAATCTAGTGTGTATCCATGATTCTTTCCCTCAGAGACTGGACTTTGAGAAGAGTTTGGTCAGGTTTCTTCCCTTCAAGCCAGATTGATTTAAGCTCCAACATTGTCAGTTTTCAGGAAGCCAAACTGTTCTGAGCCTGGATCTGGCCCAATTAAAAAAAAAAGAAAAGAAATAGGAGCTGGTAGGTCATGGTTTGTGATACAAAACTGGTGCCAGTGATTTCATGGCAGATAGTCACACATCTGAGTCAGATCTAAACAAATGTGGCTAGATCATGTCAGAAGGGCTCAGAACCACCAAAAGTGCTGTCTTTGAGATTAATCATAAAAGCAAAGCTCAATCCTTGCCTCTGCAGGTACATTAAAGCTAGTACCTCTGTGTGCTCTTTGTTGGTTACTAACTCTATTGCTTTTCATAAATCTCAGCCTGGTGAAAAATGCCAGATTCCCCAACAGACATTGGCAGGATAAAGCTATTTTTTGTTTCCTAGGAACCTGCAGTTCAGCTGTTCTCTGCTTTTTGTGGGCCTTTTTTCGGCAAAGAAAGAGAGATTTATTTTTCTTAAAGAGTAAAATTTCCCCTCAAAAATTTGTCAGGTTTTTTCATCTCTCTTTATCACTTGTTACTTATGGAAAAACTTAGCCTCCCACTGTGTGGAAAAAAGCCACCACCTTTCTTGTTCATGAAAGCTCAGTATCTAAAAGTCTACGAATCATTTCAATTAAAAAAAAAAAAAAAGAAAAGAAAAGAAAAAAAGTACCTTCCAAAGAAGCCACCAGGGAAAAAAAATCAATGACTTGTGTTGGTGGAAGGACCAAGGCCACCTTTCACCTCACAGACTTTCCAAAACTAGTCCAAGTTTCTTCCTCAGTTCACCATTTTCATTGCAGATGCAGCTCTGGGAGGTCAGACCTGGTGTTTCAAATCCTTTTGAACTGATATAGATACCATTTCATGCTGATATATGTATCATTTTTAAGCTGATGCAGGCAAGATGGGCTTCAAAATGCCCATTGGAGCTTACTGACACTCCCACAGTCCTCTTGTTCTTTGTGAAATTATTGCTTTTTGTGGAAGTAGTGGAAATTTAGAGACAGAAAAAATAGGTAGAAAGCATGTGGCAATGCTGCTGGGTGAGAATGGGGAGTCCTTACTTTCTCTGGAGGCTACAAAATCTTTACAACCAGATTTGTGAACACAAAGGGCAGTTTGGCTCAGTCATTTTTTCAGTGAGAGTTAATAAACCCAAGTCTACAACAACATGCCTCCCCAGAGACATCCAGTTATCTTCCCAAAGCCTTCTAGCTTCCAGGGCCATGTACAAAGTCAGTAATCATGGCTGTGAGAGACAGAGCATGTCGTAAATGACAGAAATTAGTCAGAAGGGAGAAAGGATACAACAACACTGTCCCAGCTCAGCATTCGTCCAGTGAGTGTGGCCATCAAGAGGCAAGAGCAAAGACAACAGACCAAGTTGTACAGCTCCCCTCCCTATTCCCCACTCCATGGCATCAATGGAAGGGAAATTGGGCACAAGGACTAGAAGGGAGTTGCAAACAGATTCTTCTAACTCATTTTCAGCCCCATCCAGGAGTGCATGAACACAGATGAAGAAGAGGCATCAGCCTATGTAACATCTCGATGGCTATGGAAGGTGCAAGAAGGAGCAAGACTTGGTGACTACTAATTTTTCATGTTGTAGACAGGGAATGCAGAGTGCAGCTCAGGTAATGATGGTAAAAGATAATTTAAGAAACTTTGAGAAAGTCATAATGCCAGATTTCAAGCTAGGAAGTAAACAGGTATATTAGGACAAAGAGAAGATGCCATGATTTAATAAATGGTAAGGAAAGATGTTTTCGTACTGGATTTCTCCTGGGTTTTCTGTGGAGACATGCCTGTGGAGATAACCTCCAGCCATCCTGAATGATATTAAACCACATGCAGTAGTGGTCTCTTGCACTTCATTAATTATTGAAGAGTTTGCACAAGATGCTGCGCTTGGGTACTCTGTTCATGGTGGAAATAAAAAACTGTTTGCTCTGTTACACGATTCAGCTGGGTGGTAGCTGGCCTTGGGGTGATGATGAAAACCCTTCTCACACTGGCAACGAATTCACTTTCTTGAAGTGACTATGCAGGTCTAAAACAGCAAGGTTGGAAAAGAAAATTTTTTAAAGTAAAAAAAAACAGTCAAAACCCTTTCAAGATTATTCACTTTTTTGAAATACAACCTTCTTATTTCCATAATACCAGTCCAACAATTGTCCAAACCTCTCCTCTTTGTAAATTAAATCCCATCAAGAAAACACTTTTTCCTTTTCATCATAAAAACATAGGTATGTAAAAGTACTGACCCTATGAATCAGGGGTCAATTATTATTTCTAAATGTGTGCTTACAGACAGGCAAATAGACGCTGGACAGACCCCAAAAGACTGTGGCTTGTGTTCTGGCTGCTTATTACAGTCATTAAGTAGGTGATTCATTGCCTAGCATTTAGTACTGCCCACTGTGCCTTTCTATGCAATAAAGAGGGAGAAAGAGCTGCAAAGGCACTCCCAGTCAGCCATCTGCCTAACACTTTGACTTATGTCCCTTTATTGTACATGGATCAGGGTCTATGGTGGTGTACTCTGATCTCCTACCAAACATCAACACTGTTCTAGGTGCTTGGGTTCATACTACAGGCCCTGCTTGGCAATAAAATCAGCCTTATCTAAGCTTGGCCAAGCACAGAAAGTAATTTCAAACAATATATGAAGGAAGGATGGCAATGCTTCACTGAGTTTTTTAGGTTTCACAGCACAGGCAGCGAGTGGGCTGCCAGCCCACAGCAATGTGTGGCACTCCTCACTCCCCCACATGGACTGACCTCAAGGTGCTCTGCTTAAGTGAGTGAATGTTATTGATCCCCTTTTTCTGCAGAAAACAGAAATGTCGTAATGTCACCAAGATTTTGCAGTGAGAGTCAAACCCAAATGGTCGTTCCCCAGAGCCCTGCCTGACACTGGGGAGGAGAATTGTAAACTGATCTGCTACCAACCTCTGAAGCAGCATTTGGAGCCAGGACTGCACCTCCAGCCTGTGCTTCATCCACCCCAGCGCAGTGCAGCAGCAGTAGCAGTTAGCATGTCTCCTGCCATGTATGCAGGGCTGCCAGAGCCACAGGTCTGCTGTGATCCTCTAGCTTCGGGCACAGCATTAACCCTGGAATGGAAGCAGCAGGTGGAGGTGCTCGCCAAAGCCAAGGTGTTTGGCAAAGCCACTCTTCCCTCAGGAGATGGAGTGCATTGCTTCCTGAACAAGCCCAGCCATGTTTGCTCACTTAATTGTACAGCTGCAGGTTTGCTTCCAGCTCTTGCTGTTGTCACCAGACTGCGTAAGACCTGCCAGGCTTCTCGTGCCAGACCTGGGACCTGCATGCTTGACCCCTGTCTCTGCCTCTGGTAGGTCAGGCAGCACTGGGGCAGTGCCACAGGTGACACCAGCAAAGCCACTGCGTGAAGAAAAGCTTCCATGCATCACTGAAGACCTAAGAGGCACAGCCAGGCCAGGAGGCAGATAGTGGCAGCACACTGTGTATCTCAGGATCATTCCTGCACACTTGATTCAGATCTCCTGGTGCTAAGATCCAGATGAGGCCACGCTTTGGCAGCAGGAAGGGATGTAGCTGTCAGGAACAGTTACAGAAATAGGGGTGGGCTCTGGGGATGAGGGGACCATGGTGGCTTGACTCATCCTTATGCAGCAGAGCCTCTGCATAAGACATCCCTGCATGCAGCCACTCCTGCCAGCGTGAAACAACAACTCTGTTCCATGTCTGGGCAACTCACTGAGCAGCTACTCGTGAAGCCCTTTAAAAGGACCAGTGGTTTTCAAGTGACCTGATCAGCTTCATACAACCTTGAAATATTCACATAGCTGAATACTCCATTCAGCTGAGTATCTAGTCCATGGCTTGCTTATGAGAACAATATCTAGGAAATATTGTTATGACAACAATGTATTTGTTCCTCTTTGCTGATTTGGAGACTTTGAGCCACACCTGGCTTCGTTTTCTCATTTCTCTTGCAAAAACACACACCTAGTCAAGTAATTGGTCATGCTCACACAACTCTTTGTGTTCTGATTCTGCGTTTATTTGAGAATCACACATCACACACACTTGAGAGGGAGATAAAATCACTCTGGCTGAGAGTCTTTATCTTGCCTATCTGTTCCTCAAATAGGTCCATTTGACTTGGAAAGGAAGAGGATAATTTGATTCCTAACAGAAAACGTCCTCCTTTGATCTGATGTTTTTGCAGTTAGCCATTCCCCAATAGATGCTTTCTGTGTGATGTTTTCCTTTTGTTTTCTTTCATTCCTGTCTTATTTTGCAATAACACATTTGAGAGAACCCACCCTTCTCCTGGGGAAACAACATATCTAACCCATTCGCAATCAAGCATAACTCTAAAATTCACAGCACTGCCTCCTGTACCATCCTGGATCTTTAGATGGTAAAACACTGTCTGGCTGTGCTTGCATTTAAGCCAGCAGATGCTAGTATTACTATATTTCAAAGGACCCAAATCAATCCACTTCCTTCATTGTCCCACTCTCGCAAAAATCTAGACAGAGAAGCCTGAGGCTTTGTAGTTTTTGAAGTGCTCTAATCTGGACAGATCTTACCATTGCTGTCATAATTGATTAAGCTGTTGCCAGTATCCCCTGCATCTCCAGAGAGCTGTCATGGTTCACATTCATCAGGGCATGCTCCAAAGTTCACACACTTCCACAAGGCACAGCTCAGTGAGAGTCGGACGTCATTAGAATAATAATACTTTGCACTTGCATCTCGCCTTTCATCACGGGCTCCCAAGGCACAGTGCAAATACTCAGAGGTCATTTCTGCTACCCGTTGTCACACCCTGTGATACTGTACAGCAATCCTCTCTCCATCTAAAAATGATCCATGGAGCTGTTTGCAGAGCAAGATACACCAAAGACAAGTAAACATTTACCGAAGAAGTGTCATGATTCTTTTGAGAGAAAAGTGTTACTCCTGTTCTAAACTAATGGAAAGACTGAATGGTCTGCACTGGTCATCCCTCAGACCAGGCTTGTTGGTCTCCTGTACATGCAAAGGCTGCCTCCGGCAGGATCAAAGTATCCCCACATAGAATTTTGTGAGTCATAAATGTAGGCTTTGTCTGCTTGCAGACAGAGGGTGAAGGAGCCATGCAGATGGGAGTGGATGCACTGGGGAACATACTGGGCAACATTTACAGGTGAGTTGGAGCATCTTCTTTCAGTCCACCATGTGATTTACCAAAGAGGCTGCAGATGACTCATTGCAGGAGTTAACACAGAGCACAGTGTTCCCAAATTCCTGCTCAGTGTCTAATCAGTCAGTCTACAAATTCCCTTTGTTTTTCCTAGCCCATGGAATTCATTAGCTTTTTTTTAATTATTATTTTTAAATTTATTTCCTTACTTACTGACTTCAAAAAAAGCACATACTAAATGTATAATAAAATCTTAAAATGTTAATTTTCTATGTGCCAAACATGTGCCAGGATACTGATCCAATCTGTGTGCACAGTCACAGACGTAGTGGATACATAATTTTTATAGTTGTATTTAATGCATCTCTTCCAATTCCTGGGATGCTTCTTTACATGTTAACTTTATATCCTTACTTATCTGTTCTTTCCTTTTTTTCTGACCAGACTTAAACAGTGAGAAGACATTACGTGACTAAAATAAAAAAATAAAATAGCTCACTAAAGAAAGGGCAAGCTGACTTTGAAAACCAGGAGCCATCTCTACTCCTACCAGCTGGAGTTTCTCCCACTTCTACAGCCATTAAAGTTAGGAAATGTTTGGATGTTTTTACTAATTCCATTAAGAACCAGAAAGGCTGTTCCCACCATGACCAGAAAATGAAAATCACACGGGAAAATGGTCAACTTTCCAGACTCAGCAGTTTTATTAGTGCAAATACCCTCCAGACAGACAGCCACACATTTGCCTGCTTCCTTACTCTGAACCCTAACTCAGCGTGGGGTGGCTAAGCTGGTGCTACTAACCTTCTTCTCCAGCTCATTTCACCTGCAAGAGGTAATGGCCCACTGATGAGGATTTTGACCAAGGATTCTGACACGTTTGTTGTTTTTTCTCTCCCTTTCTCTCTTTTGTGGATTGCCTGAGTGACTTTGGGCAAGCTGTTAATTCTGTCTGTGTTCCAGCTCCTCAGCTATGAAATGGAAATAACAGCACTTGCATGCTGCAAAATGGCATTAAGAAGGTTAATTTTGATGCATCTGGTATATGACGCTAATAAAAATATTTGAAACACCATTTCCCAGGTTGATCTCGAGCCTTGGTCTAATTCTTTCCTAGGATTTCTCTAGCAGCAGCAAATTCTGATGTGAGGAGCGTGGGATTTTTTTTGTGGTGTTGCGTATGCTTTTTCCTTAATCACTCAGCTCCTGGGTTGATGTGATTCTTCATAATCTCACTCCCCATTAAAATAAAGCCTAAAGTTTCATAGTCAGGAAATTGGAGCGAAGGGGGTCTCAAGGGAAATAAATGAATGCCAAAACACATGAATGCAAAAGGGGAGCACCTGGAACAGCCCAATATTAGTTATTTTAAAGCATCAAGATTTCTAAGCTGATAGAGGTTTAATTAAGGATTAAAAAGAAAAAAATATATTTGTAAGTGCAGAGCTGACAGTACTGAGGTTCATTCTTCCTGTTTCTTCCCCTTCAGGTGCTATTGCAGTAAAGATCAGATCAGCACAATTCGCTCCAATTCACCAGTACAGGCACCTAAATTACAACCTCAGCACCACCCGAGTCTTTGGGAAAGTGAGACAGAGCTCCTGCTGTTTAGAAGCCAGCTCACACCACAGCTGTCTCGCTCGCTAGGCAGCAATGTGATGAGTGTATTAGCATTTAGCAAAGGTATATAAAGTCATGGTCCCTGCCTCGAGGAGCTGACAACACTGCAATACAGAGGGACAAGAACAGGAAGCCACATAAAAAGAAGAAGAATTAAGCAGACATGTTGGTTATGTATTCTTGCAACCACATCAAGCCTGGTCACTAGGGAGGAAACTCTTGTGCCCTTGAATGCAATTCCCACTCCTGAATCCGGGCCCTGGCAGACACACGCAGGTCGGCACAGATGGGCACGGCTTCCCGGCAGCCTTTCCAGGGCCAGCCCACCTTCCCGCACCCGGCTGCTCTGAATGCAGCAGACAGGCATGCGTAAGTTAGCTGTGAGCCACACATGTAATTAAGTCACTGGCTGGTTCAGCTAGTGAAAGCAGGCACGAGCTACTACAATCTGCTAACATTTCCAAACCTTATCATTAAACATTCCTCACTGCAGCCTGTCCCAAATGGGATGGGTAAAGTCTGCGTGCCCGGGGGCCCTGGTGCTCCCATCACAAACCTCCTTCTTCCTACAGCAGCCAGATTCCAGGCAGAGCTGCAGAGACCTCAGCCTATCCTAGACCCCTGCACCCCAGAAGTGCTAAGATCGCCGGCTAACTGTTCTACTCCAGGGCTGGGGTGAATCGTTTGTAGCCTCAGCCCAAAAGGAGGGACAGCTGTGTCTGGCCTGGGCCTCATCAGAGAGGGGTTGCCTGTTATTCCTAGGAAGCTGTAAAATTCCCAGGCAATCACACAAAGGAGAGAAAATCTTCTTAAGAGCCAAGGAGGAAAGTCAGACATGCAGGACTGTCGAGGGACTTGCTCAAGGTCACACTGCAAGTCACTGCTGGAGCTGGACTGAGACACGAGCATCCCCAGTCGCCAGGCTCGGCTATGCTCCCTTCCCTTAGACCAACGCAGACCAAGGCAAATCAGGGTAAGAAAATGATCAGACTAAGGAAACTTTCTCTAATACTAGGAATACCAGCACCTCCAGACAATGATTCTGGTAGCAAGAACCTGTTTCTAAAGCTGTACAGAAAGCGATTTTTCCTTGATTGCTTGGTGGAGTTTATAACTAACACTACTCCAGCTTCTTTGGGCATTTCAAGTCCAAAATAGCAAATTTCACTGTTTAAGCCAACTCATAGATGCACGAGGGCAATATAACCTGATCTTATGTAGCAGAAGTGGTCACTGTCTCTCAGGTATTTAACATTCCTCTGCAGAATCCCATCATGCTGCCTTGTGGAGCACTGCACATCCTGGTCTCCCTCTGTATACTTTATTGCTTTCTTAAAGAGAAAAAGTAAATGGGCCAGATCTGCAGCTGACGTAAATCAGCATCTCCCTCCTGAAGTCAATGAAGCTACACCAGCGGGCACTAGCTAAAGATCTGGCCCAGTGAGTTTAGTGCCACAAGGTTATGAATCACTGTTATTATGTGGCGCTGCATGTAATTGCCTGATCCCTTCTCCCCATCTCCCCGAGGGGTCCAGAACAGCTCTCCTCCTAATGCTGCCAGCAGCAGGGGGAGAGGAGACTGTAATGTTCAATTATCTTTTGCATGTTTCTCCAATAGTAAATCACAGCAGGGGATGTGACCCCCTGCTAATTGGAAGTCATGTCCTGTGGGGTTCTCTTCTTCCCTGTTGCTCCAATGTGTATCTATTTGTATTAAATACTGATAAATGGCACAAGTGCAGAGAGGTGGTAGCTTTTGTGTAATTGAGGGTCTAATGACGATTTCTCTCACAGGTCTGGTTTTTAATCTAGTTTCAAAAATGTTCAATCATGCTTATGCCAGGTTTTAGCGTACTAGGCTGAAGCTGATAGAAATTCCTGCAGCCAAACCTGACTTAAGTCAACTGAGTGCTCCCTGTGTTGCAGGAGGATAATGTTTCTTTCACTACTGTCTACCACAAGGTCTGAAATCCCTCCATGGATGCTTTGTGTTTCAGAAAGGGCAAAACTCAGAGATGGTAATGCAGGAGACAGGAAGTGTTTCTGTGTAGCTCATCAGCAAGCCAGTTTAAGTTTTCAAAGGGATTTAATCCAGGCGAAATTCAACCCCATGGTCAATGAAGCACTTACATTCCTTCCAAAGCTCAGCAATAAGGTGTAGGCACCGAGGGGTGAGATGGACAGGCGGAGATTTCCCGGGGGGAATGTGCAGGTTGTGACACCCCAGCGGCAGTGCAGGGTGAGGGGTGTGCTCTCTGTGTCCCCCCAGCCTGGCAGCGCAGCACACCTCCCTCTGCTTCAGACCGGGCCACCAGAACTCCAGCTGGTGTGGAGCTGCTGCTTCAGGCACTGTGCAGAGACCACTGGCCCTCCCTGAGCTCCCCTCATGCCTTGGGTCAGTTACTGAGGCTTTTATAGCCTTGTCAGCCCGTGGGACACAAGGACCTGTCCAACCTGTTCTGCATCATGTCCCCAGCACGGGGGTGGCTTCTCTGGAAAGAGCATTGGACCATAACCCTGCATGACCTCCCAGCAGCATCACCACCAACCTCTTCCTCCACCCAGTTCCAACGTATCAGATATGCTCTCATCCCATAAACCAACCCAGCCCTGTCTCACGCATGGAAGGATGATACCTGAGAAGCCTGTTACCTCACAATGCTCTGGGACACAATTACACACCTTTGAAATGTACCCAGCACCGATTGCATCATAAGAGATGTACCAAGAATATGATTAGAGAAGGATAAAAGGTGTTTCTTTAATAACTCATTAGCCAATGTGTTTAATGAATGCATTTTAAATACCAGCTATAGACAGAACAAGGTGTATTTCAACACACATATGCTGATCAAGGGAAACGTCAGGAGGAAGTCTAAAGGGAATAAATGAACTTGGCAAACTGGAGAATCCAGCCCATAGCGAATTCAGTGGGAATTAGGGCCCTAATTCAACAAGGCATTTAAAGAGAGATTTTTAAAGGTACTTAATGAGTTAAATATTTAAATACTTTTAAAAATCTCATCCACTAATATGTAATGATCTCTGAATCTGTATTCAGATGCATCCCTATTCATTCAGCAAAGTAAGCAGTACTAAAATGCTCTGCTGAATCAGGACCTAAATCAAATTCAACAGCCTAATCCAGAAATTATCTAAATCCTATACAAGCTACTAAAGGACAATTCCTCCCCCCATTTTCTGGTTTTGGAACCCTCTTGTGAAATTATTTCTCAATATTTTATTAAATTCAGTGGGTTAGATGGAAAAAAAGAATCCATAGCTAAGTAATCATTTTGTGTCAAATTCTGTCAGACCTTCTGAGAAGACCAGAGGTTTGCATTTCAAAGAGCAGAATCAATAATCAACCTCTGTACAATAATTTGGGATTTACTACGCAGAAGTATGCACATGACACATAAAAATTACGTTCTATAAGCATCTCTTCTCCCATTTTATATCTGACTAGGAATACAAGTCGCTGTTGCTTCTCAAAACTAATCCAAAGGGAATCTTAGAGGAGGGGGAAGTGAGAGGAAGCTCAAGTACCATGGGAATTGGCACTGTGTAAGAGTACAAATCAAATATAGGGAGTCCCACCCCGGCAGAGAATTAGGGCAAGTCAGAGGTTTAAGTATTTGTCTCATTTGGCTGGGCAGAGAGTGAAGAATTCTCAGCACCAGAATTCCCCCACTGCAACTGGCTGGTCATAAAAAGAATTTACAAATCCATTTTAAGAGGGAGCAGAAGGGATTGATAAGGTGAAGAGACCCTTGACACTCTCTAGTTCCTTCACCCCTGCAGTGAAAGCAAAAGCAATCTTGGTGAGATCTGGAGTGAGAAGATCAGATACTGGTGATACTATTTTAGAGTATCTCCAGAGAAGTGGCTGACAGCCCACACTGCAGTGAAATCCTGATAAGCATCGAGTACTGAGCAAAGCTTCAAATACGAGAGTTTGAAGTGTTATGTGCTTCTTTTCACCCCAAGGAGTCTCTGCCCACATCTGCAGAGCACGAAATGCCCTGACTGCTGGTCCTGCTGCACAAGCACCATGGCTTTGTCAGGTCCGCAATCCACTCTCGTCAGAAAGTGTGCACATGTAGGTGGCTGCTGCAGCAGGAAGGTGTGATGGTGTGATGGCATCCTGTCCCTGACACCTCTCTAGCATCAAGGAGCAACAAGCTCCACCACTGCCCTGCTTCCCCTCCTTGCAGCTCCCACCCTGCACTGGCAAGTGTTACCCTCAAAGCTGAGAGCGTTTTTTTTTCGATAAGAGCAATACAGGAAATGTTTTGGTCTGTTCTGCAAAAATAACCACTTGGCAAGTAAAAGCCACCTCATGTTTGTCAATAGCCCCAAAGGTGCTACTCTCAGTATGCACAAGTGTAAGAAATGAACTACACACATTTTACTCACATTACTATGATGGGGAAGGTTTGAGGAGTAATGGGGTTTCTGGTGAAAATAGTAGTTCTTTCACAAAGGCATCTTAAGCTATGCTTTGGGCCCATCCTGATATACAAAGATCAAGCCCAGATATTCGATTAGATGTGTGAAAGCACCATGTTCCTGAACAAAATTGCACTGCTAAAACTAACCTGCAGTGCTGTGAATTATGCTGACCAATCCACTCATCAGGCAGCAGAGGGTTGTTGATGTGATTGTGATTTTGCTGCTGCTGGCTTCACAGTGAATGAGAGTGACTGATATTGGTGGTATAACTGGTATTACAAAACATTTTAGGCTGAGATGATCCTTGGCTCACTAAGCAGCAGCAGCACCATGAGATACTGTTGAAATGTCATTGCCTTTACAAAAAAATAAATGTTTCTGGCCAGAAGCTCTGACTATTTCACTTCAGGAAAAGGTACCCACGGTCACTCCTGCAGTGGGCTGGAGTGTAGTGCAGGAAATGTTGGACATGGGATGCTCTGCTGCAGGATCAGTAGCCTGCTGATGGGTAGGGCTTCAGTCCACTCAACAGCATCAGGAAGAAGGTTATTATTTACAACTTCTTTGACAGCATATCTTGGACCAGGAAAACTTCACCCTTGCTGTCTAGCCTTTCTCAACAGCCAGGCAAAATCAGACAGGGAACCCCTGAGATTTTCATCATACTTCTTACCATATTCCCAGCCACAATGACAAAGATCCAGGGTGTGTTTGTGGCCTCATTCCATACTCATATGTGGAATTCTATGGATGTCAATACATAATTATAATTTTTAATGTAAATTTTACTGTGCAGGCAGAGAGGTGTGATTTTTGTCCACACAATACTTCCCTGCTCAGGAGATCTCTTGGGGCTGAACTCCTGTGCAGTGACAAAAAACCCAAAGAAGCCAAGACTGCCAGTGACTTCCCTATCATCTCCAGACATGCTGTGTGCAGCTTGATCTGGACTGTCTGTGATATTCCTCCTTCATTTAGATCTGGCTCTGCTGATTGCCTGTGCTCAAGAACTGCAAGTGACCATTCCTCAGCTCCGCTGCTGCAGCAGAACCTGTTGGTTCTTCCTCCTCCAATTCAGGACCATTGGCAGACCTGTTTCAAAACAAGTACTTGGAGTATTTTGAATAACCTGATACAAACTAGGCAGTGTCTTTCCTACAGACCCCTCCATGGGCAGCCTTTGATGAAGACTGTCTTTGGCAGAGGGTTAGTGATAGGCAGAGGACACTCATGAGTTTTGCAGCCAGCTGTGGCTGGAAGGATGCTGGCAGCTCACTTCTGTGCTTAGCAGCAACATAGAAACTCTTGTGGGAACCCATCAAAGAAATAGCTTACCCTGGTCTTCAGTGATCAGCATCAGAAGTCTCTCCCCTGTTCTGCCCACTAGGACTTGTTCCAAATGGGTATGTGTAAATTTACAGAAAGAGCAGAACTATTAGCAGCTTGTCAGAGTCCAGTGGTACAGCTGCAATGCGCTAAGACCAATAAAAATCCAGGGAAATCTCAAAGTTTAGAGGAAAAAATTAAAATGTTCCATTTCAGATGAGAAGCAGAAACACAAAAAAAAAAAAAA
>WEKY01024095.1:144518-173704 GCA_013390045.1 Picathartes gymnocephalus
AAAAAAAAAAATCTGTGGAGCATGGAAATAGTGGGGAGAAAAAGAGGAAACCATGAAATAATAATATGTTTGAATATTACCCACTACTTAGAGAGGGTTCTAATGTTTCTTCATATGGAAATTCTAACAACTTTGAAGGCCTGTCCCAATGCAGACTTTCAGAGTTGGAGAACAGCATCTGCTGACTTTTGAGAGCCTGGAAGAAAACCCTGGCACTGTCAGTGCCCCAGTTTAAACTGAGATGTTCAAATTTCCCAAACCACCAGGAGTACAGTGATGGGATGAACAGTGGCTCCACAGCCTGGTGTCATACCAGCTCCATTTCACTGCATTTGTGATGGTGTGGTGTCAAAGGCTCTATAATCTCTAGAAAGCACCGCCCTTCAACCTGCCTGAATGAGAAAAGTGCTCTAGATCTGGAACTTCTGGAAGCCCTTGCTCCCTGATAAAATTCAGCGAGCAGAGAAGAGACACAGGTTTTCACAGAAGTCCCCTTGGCCAAAGCCTGTGAAGTGAATCTGCAGTGGGCCATTTTTCCTATGTTTCTTCCTGAGGAGCCTGTGAAGACCTGGAGGAAACAAGGAATCCCTCATTTAAAACTCTGTGCACTTGGTGAGACAAAGGAAAATCCAGAGTCAAGTCCTTGGAATGCCAGGATCAAACCCTGCCTCCACTATTGACTATGGCCTTGGAAGGTAATGTCACTCTTTACTCAAGTTTCTGCAAAACACTACAATGTTGGAGTTACCACTTCTGAAAGCACCTGGGCTATATAAAGTACCATGTAAATAGTTATTCCCACAAGTTAAGCATTGCAAAGCTGGACTTACAGGTAATTGATTGCTGCCAACTTTGGTTTTTAAGTGGGTTTCATGTTTGTTTTCCTAGAGAAATGTTTCTTTTAGTGGCCGTGTGTAACTAAAAACTGTCAGGTTCAATTGCATGTGTTAGGCAGAAATTAGGACTAGGTTGTATGTGTGTGAATCTTACAAGAAATCTTTACAACTGTCCATTGAGACAGTCTATGAAACTTCATACAGTGGAGTGGATATTTCTCCTGGTTCTCCATTGAGAAAATGGGAGGAAAATATCTTCTGTTGTTCTCCGGTGAGGTTTAATTTTTGTGCAAATGTTCTTTGGGATTCCTGTGAATGGGAAACCAAACATGATGATGTGAAAAAGGGAAAAAAAAAAAAACCACAACAAAAAAACAACCCAAACACGCACCCCCTGCACATGAAAGAAAGAACTTTGATTTTTGTAAAAGCACCTCTCATTTCTGGTGCTTTCTAGAAACACATATTTGATGAATAACTCAGCAAATGGGAATGAAGAGGCAAATTCAATAATGCAAGCAGATCACAAAAATGTATTGCAAATGGAACAGGCCTGCAGGAAGGATTAAGAAACAGAGTCACTACTACGGGCCTTAAGGTTCGTAAGTAACTACTAATTTCAGGTCATTAAGAGAAGATGCCTGAAAAGGCCTTCTCTTCCTGAAATCAGTAAGTTGCAAAGGATTTCTATAAGATGAGCCATTTTCAACGGTACGCATGAAAGAGCTCAAAAGGTAAACTAAAACCCATGAGAATTTTTTTAATGTACATAATTTTAGGATTTACGTATTACTTGCTCCAGATCTCAGTGTCCCAATACTTTTGAGATAAAACATAGACCTACTTCCCACAGAAAAGTCTTCTGGAAGTATAGCTAGGGGGCTCTGAATACATCCGGACACTCCTGCCACTGGAATAAGTACCTGGGAGAAGAGGGATATCCTCTTCAATACCAACACCATTTAAAAACCAATCCAAGCTGTGCAGCAGTGAATAAATTTCCAGGTTAAAGAATCTCAGCAAATATTTGTTATTTTTTCAGCATCTTGAGTTAATGATTTATTTTCAAGATGATGACTTGTTAACAGATACTAATTGCATTTTTTCTATCAAGTTCTCATGCAGCTTGAGTGTGCATTTCACTTGCATTCACAATAAGTAAAGGAATAAGAAACAAGAATTCTCAATCCTTCTATGTTTAAAATCCTTAGCAACCATAGGACACTTGTTTCTCACCAATCCTCCTCTTGGTTACAGATTACATTAGTACATCATATTTGTGTTGTATGCACCAGAGTTACACGAGTCAAACACATTTGCTATCCTAATGTTGACTAAAGGTAGTGGAAAGGCTGGTCATGGTCCTGTGTTGGGCCTTCCTGTTGGTGAGCAGCAATCCTGGAGTCCAGTCAGTGGAAGGCGTAATTTGTGTGTAGGTTTCAAGTTTTTAGATCAAATTTATTCCTCTAACATCCCGTCCTTATCACTGTGGTTGCAGAAAGGGCAGGCTTTCCTGCAACTTCTACCATGGATGTGTATGAGAGACAGAGCATGCTTGCTCTCCTTCATCTAGTGTTTTGGCATCATTTCAAGGCTTTTGTGCTTTCTGACATACTTTGTGCCTTGTATCATGTTGCAGGTACAAGGATGCAGCAAATCTGGGAGCTGGGGGTGGTAAAAGGGTTAAATAGACAGAGAAACAGAGATGAAACATCACGTTACACTTTACCCAGAGTTGGAGCAGCCACCAAGAGAAGACAGCCAGGTTTTGTCCCTCCCCACCCGGCAGCACTCCTCGCATCAGGTCTACCATCACCTTGAACAAATGGGTCTGTTTGCTAAACCAGCAGAAAACAAATCTCTTTATTCTTTCATGGTGTTAATTTCCACATCAGCTCACTGCACATTCGCATGACCTGCAGACACTGTGTGAGGGAGGGGCAGAAATATGTGAGTGGGGGCACAGAGAAGAAAGTAGGTTGTACCAGGTTAAATTGAAGATAAAACTGCACCCCAAATCCCCAGTGATACATCTAAACTTGTCATGGCAGTCATCAGAAGTCTTAATAGGATGCTGAATTACTTAAGAATACATAAGACTTTTCAACATAAAAAGAGAAACCTGAAGGTTTGAGGAATTTTGGAAGAAACTTTTGGACTCTATATCACACCAGAATATTCAACGGTGAAATTAGTGTTTAGTGGTTTCTTTTAATATAACAAAGATAATTTAATTCCAAACATAATAATAATTAACCTGCAGTATATTAATATTTAGAAACTGAAATGGTGTTTAAATGAAGAGCAAGGATGTGTTAGCAGAAATAGTCCTTGTAAGTTAACCCTATCATTAGGATTTGTTTTTCATTAAGCTTTTAATGTTCCATAACTCTATAATACTGTAATAAAATAAGTACCACTTATGCCAGTTACAGGAAATGTACCAAATGTTACATAGGGTACCTAGCCCATGGGCCTACTTCCTGCAGCACATATAATTTGGATGATTTATGGATTTTAAAGAAAACTAAGATTTGTGTTTGAATTAGAAGAAAATGTTAAAAGAAATCTTCAAATACTATTATTAGAGATCTTGCTTTTTATTATATGATGACAGTTAAAATCTCCATGTATGAAGCTTGCAATGAAGAGTAGTGAAGGATGTTTATCGTGTAACTTGTATTTTTTGCTGTATAAGCAAACAATATTTTTACCATCCTCTGAATACTTTTCACACAATTACAGAAAGATGGACCTTACTGAAGGATGTGCATTTGAATATCCTAGATTTGTCTCCATCTTTGCTAAAAATGTGCAATATAAAGTAGAACTTGAAAAGTACTTTAGTAATATACACAACATTACTGATAACTTTACTGGAATAGAAGTTTCAGTCATCATATCCATTTTCAGAAATTATTTTGATAATGTAAGTTCAGAAAAGAGCTAAGAGAATAATGTGTTTTATCAGCTAGATCTGTCGGAAACCTGATTGTAACGCACGAAAATTTTGAACTAATTTTAGAAATTAGTTCAGATATTGATATTGAAGCTTATGCTGAAACATGCAAATTCCTGCCTGTGCCTATGCTATCCCTATGAAAGACACCTCAAGTGTCTCTGCAGATGCCCACACCTGCACTCTAGACTAAGCCAGAGAGACTTTTGAAGCTAAGGTTAGGAAGAGCTCCAAAACATAACCTCAGCTCAACAGCAAACTCTGAATTCAAATATTGAATTCAATGAGACAGGAGCAGAAGTGCAAAAGTAGACGTGCTTTTCGGAATCACAGCCCACAAGAGGAACTAGAACTATTAAATACTCTACAAACAACCAGAAGACCATCAATAATTTGGGAACTGACCCACTGAGGATCTGTCTGCTTTTATGGCTCTATGGCCAAAGAACATCCAGCCACACACTGAATTTTTTAAGTTCTGAATCTGCCAGAAGGGAAGCATATTGCCCCAAATGTTTGTGTTGCAAAACTACACATCCTTTCCCAGAGACATACACAATAATGTGGCACATAAACTCACTATACTTATGCCATTAGTCAGATAGGACCTTGATGTGTGAACCAAACGTTCCTTTACTAAAAATTGAGCCACTCTTGCTGAATCTGATAGAGAAAATATTTATGAAAGGTGTGAGGAGCCCATTTGTTAAGATATGACTGGTGTTAGCAGAGCAGCTCTGACTGACATGAGTAATTAATTAAAAATACACTGAACTGTCTCACACAGGCAGAATACAGATTTGAGGGGGGAGGTCCAGGATAAACCCATGTTCCTCCTACCAGCAGATGGTACTGGAATCCTGTTGAGGGAAGACCCTCCCCCCTAATTTTCACCTTTGTGTCTCTATTCTGAAAAACCCAGAATTGCCATGGTAGGAAAAAAAAAAGGAAGCATTTTTCCTTTGGCAATAGACTGATGACAAAGTGCTGGTTCATCAGAACAGGAGAAGAAACACGGGACCTGACTACAGCTACACAGTACTCCCTTCTGGTTTTCCAGTAATAATTTGACAGTACAAACCAGTTTCCACATTAATTAGTTGTTTCATTTAGCAGAATTATGCATGTGCAAAAGATAAAATATTTACTGAAGATTCTAGAAGTTAGGGAAGTCCAGTGAGAATGAAAAGCTGTCTATAACCATGTATTTGTTCGAATAAAGGGTCCATTGTGTTTAAAATAAGGATGAGGTCCATGGCCATCTATGTCACAGTTGCATCTGCAGTTCTTAGTAGTGTTACAACCCTTATTGAATGAATGAACCAGAGGAATGGAGACATGAAGAAATTTGGCTGGGGGAAATAAGAATTTGGCAGCAATGCTGACATGTAGGTGAAGTCAACAGAAGACATCTGTGTCGCTCCCTGCCAACAGTGGCAATTCTTTGTTACCAGCCCCATGGTCCCAGCATGAACACCTTGCTCCTGCCTTAGCCTCACCTTTCCCTTTCCTTCCCTTTCTCTTCCCTAGAGGAGAAGCAATACGTGGAATAGCTGAAGGCTCTGGGCTTTTTCAGCCTGGAGAAGAGGAGACTGGGGGAGGATTTATTGAGGTCCACAACTTCCTCATGGGGGAAGGGCAGGGCAAGCACTGATCTCCTCTCAGGTGATCAGTGACAGGACCAGAGGGAGTGGCCTGAAGTTGTGTCAGGGGAGGTTCAGCTTGGACATCAGGAAAAGGTTCTTCACCCAGAGAGTGGCTGGACACTGGAACAGGCTCCCCAGGGATGTGGTCACAGCACCAAGCCTCACAGAGCAAGAAGCATTTGGACAATGCTCTCAGGCACGTGGTGTGAGTCTTGGGGATGGTCCTGTGCAGGGACGGCAGCTCAACTCAATATCATTTGGGTCCCTTCCAACTCAGAACATTCTATGATTCTATGATTTTGACAACATGTATTTATTTGGACAGAGCAAAAGTACACTTTGAAATCTGTCAACTGTACCTCTAGCAGGAGAAGCTACTGCTGCATCCAGTCCAAATGTCCTGTCTACATTATAGGGTTTTCTTGGTGTGAATCTCAATAAGCATTTATAGTCTTGCCTGCTTACAGGCATAACTCCCAACAAGTTCTGAGGATTTAGTCCTATGGGCTTTTTGGCATGTAAAGCTGAAATTATAATCTTTTTCTACTTCACTTGAACACTATGATTTATTCCTTAGTGTGATATTATAAATTATGTGGCACCAAGGACTAACTGGGAAGTTTTTACACAACAGTTATTCTAATGAGTTAAATAGTGCCAGGGTCATTCCCAGACAAGAGAGCTTGATTTGTCAGTACTGTTGATGGTCCCTAGCACAGTTTGGTTCTGTGTCAGGTAGTACCCCCTGAAAAAAATCCCAAAGCCCAATTTAGAAGCTTGCATGGACCAGAGACCATTTCCAATAGGCACTTTGGATTCAGCCAACCCATCTGGTATGATAAAACAGATTGGTTGTAGGAGATGGGGCAGCTGGGCCCAGAGCCAGAGAAAGGGTACACTATGTACAATTTCTTGCCTGCATGTCTATCCAAGATATGAATGAGGGAAGAAGGAAGAAGTTTGTTAGTGGCTCTAAAACCGTATTTATCACTGCAATAGTCAAACAGAGAAACAGACACACAAGATGTTGCTATCCTTAAGTATCCTGAGCCAAATCTCTGTGACTATGTTTGTCCTAAGTGAAAAAAGGCCAGAACCTGTCCTTGGATGGGATGGCTGATGCCCAGACAGCTGGACTACCCCTTCCCTCCCAGACCAGTGTCCCAGGTGCTGAGCCATCAACACAGACTGGCCCCAAACCATGCCAGAAAACCGCCCATGTGATTCTGTGAGTGAGCTTTATCCCATGCTCTGACCCTTCATGTCAGCTGCTGATAAGTAGCTCTATGCTCTGAAGCCCTTTGCACATGTAGACAGTGCAGCAGGATGAACACTTCTGCTGAACACCTGTAGCCCACTGTTCTTCGTTCCTTATTTTCTTTACCTTATTTTCTTTACCTTCAAGCCATGGCATCAGTTCAGTGAGGTGCTGCGAAGTCCTTGCATCTTCACCTCATTAGGAAACTCCCCAGACAGTGAATGATGCAGGTGGAAAGAGTCCAGGGCTCCAGAAGGAAAATCTCTTTCATGAGAAGCAGGAGGCAGAGGTGCCCAGCCACAGACTGGGTTTTTGTTGATTCAGCACTATGAAAACTCTTTCTGTCCTCATTCAAGAGATGCAGAAATTTTTTTAACATCTTTAAGTGCAGAGCTGGAAAATAGGTCAGGTAGAATAAGTGTGACAAGACAGGACACTCACAGGGAGGTGGAAAGTTCAGCTATTATGAGTACAGTTGTGACAAGTTTAGATTTGGCATTTGCTGATCAGGATCTCTCAAACCTCTAATAACTTCAACCTTCTGAAAGGACAGTGTGCTGGTATTTGTCCTTAAAACATTCTGTGAAGTTAATGGTAGAAAGTAAAGGATTTATTTTAGGGGCTGAATATTCCATTAAATAAGCAATTCCAAGGTACTTAGAACAGCATAATATGGTAGTTTCAGAAATTACATTTAACATTACACAGTCATTTTTAGGGCACTTCATTCTTAACTACAGTGTGTTAATGAGAAAGATCTGATTAACAATAAAGCTAACAACTGTGTGTGATGATCCATGCCTATTAAGACTTATTAACGTAATGTAATGGAACATTTTCAAATCATAACATTATTTATTATGTACAAACTTCTTAAACTTAATTTGGTACAGAATTGAGCAATACTGATGTTGGTTGTTTCATTTATAAAACAGTCCTCAGCTTTTACAGAGATGTCAAAAAATAATTATATTAAGTCCATACTTTTAAATGTGTCTCCTTACTATTCATACCAGTAAAGCTGGAAATCTCGTATAATCTAAGTATCTACAAAAGCCAATTAAAACTGCAAATTTCAACCACAGCAGCTACAAGTCCGATCACTTAAAAACTAATAGATGGTAACATAGAGTTCATATATTTCTGCAATTTTTGTATCAGACCCCACCACACATCCACAGAGCCACACCCATCCAGCTCAGCTCCTGCTCATCTCATAGATCACCTCCAACAAGACAGACCTGGTCTGATATTGCCATTGCATGACAGAAGTTTGTAACAACTTTGTCACCAAGTCTGACAATAGGAAGAGGATACTAACATGGGATTTTGGAGATGTCAGTTCCAGTCCCGCCTAGGTCACATGAATCAGGCCATCTATATTTAAAGACCCCAGAAAGATGATTGCTCCTTTTCCCACTGGAGTGTGCAGGAAGGAACAAGCAATGCTCTGCGGTGCTCGGGTACACCAGTGATGAGGGTCACAAAGCACCTTCAGTGCTTTAGTATTTTTTGGTGTCAGCACCACAAGTCCCCACTCAACATTCATACACTGAAGATTTACCCTAATGCTAACAAAGGTGCTCATCTTGAAAGGTAGAGAAGGACTTTTTACAAGGATATGTAGTGATAGAACAAAGGGGAATAGCTTTGAACTGCAAAAAAGATCATTTCAGATTAGATGTTAGGCAGAAATTCTTTACCATGAGTGTTTCAGACACTGGAACAGATTGCCTAGAGATGAGGTGGATGCCCCATCCTTGGGAGTGTTCAAGGCCAGATTGGATGGGGCTTTGAGCAACCTACTGCAGTGTAAGGTGTTCTTGCCCACGGCAGGGTGAGTGGAACTAGATAGTATTTAAGGTCCTTTCCAAATCAAATTACTCCATAATTCCATGATTTAGGGGGTTTCAGTGGCCTCAAAGTAATCTGAGGTTTCATTTGAAATGCAGTTATTTGCATACTTTATGTACTAAAATCTAATAATTCCTGGCAATAATTTTTTCCTCTTTCCCAAAAATGCAAAAAACCTGTGTGTTTAAAGAAGAGCCACTCCACATGCTGTGAGATTTTCATCATAAACATGTGGATGGCCTGCTAGTACCCCCATACTATAGAAAACCTTACTCCAACATAGAATACACTCATAGAATCATCAAGGTTGGAAGCAACCTTTAAGATCATCCAGTCCAACGACCAGCCCAGCACCAGTGTAACCCCTGAACCACTGAACCGCATTGCCCAGCACCAGATCCAGACATCTCTTACACACCTCGAGGAATGGTACCTCCACCACATCCCTGCACAAACTATTCCAATGCCTGACCATCCTAACAGTGAAAAAAAAATCTATTATGTAATCTGAATCTCCCCGTCTCATCCTGAGGCCATTTCCTCTGGTTCTTTCACTGCAGGCACAGTAGAACAGACCAACCCCCACCTCACTACACCCTCCTGTCAGGCAGTTGTAGGGAGCAGTGAGGTCCCCCTGAGCCTCCTCTTCTCGAGACTAAAGAAACCCATCTGTCTCAACCACTCCTCGTAAGAAATGTTCTCTAGCCCTCCCAGGAGCCTTGCTGCCCTTCTCTGGACACACTCCAGCCCCTCAATGTCCTTTCTGAAGTGAGGGGCCCAGAACTGAGCACAGCACTCGAGGTGCAGCCTCACCAGTGCCGAGTACAGGGGGACAATCCCTGCCCTGGTCCTGCTGGCCACACTAGCCTCGACACAAGCCAAGATGCCATTGGCCTTCTCGGCCACCGGAGCACACCACTGGCTCATCCTACCTCTAGCTCCAGTTTGCATACGGCCATTTGCTTATCTGAAGCACAAAGGTATCCTGGGACTAGCGGCATGTTTTGTGTGGTCATGCTCAAGCCAGGCTAAGCTTCAGAGATCAAAACACACTTTCAATCTCACTTAAACATCTACAGGTATTTTGCTATGATGCTCAGAGCCCTGAGACTCTTGCAAATAGACTTTTGGTACAAAAATCACCACATGTCTGTTGTTTACACAGGAAATAATAGGTATGACAAATAATGCAGTTAATAAAATTGACAAGAGTTTTTAGAATTTCTTGGGCATTGCTTTGCAGGGTTTTGTACCTGGGGAAGTAACGGATAGCAGAGTAAAGTGGGTGTAAAACATTTTTCAAATTAGAAAGGCTACATTTTGCACTTCAAAATCACTCTGCTGCACTTAATATTCTTTGCATTTTTAGTCTATATTAATAATTTTATATTTAATTAATTAATGATAAAAATCAGATATTCTGAGATACAAGGAAAATTTGATGCATCTCTTCTAGAGACATGAAAAATTTTGTGAGATATTGTAACTTTTAGAGGTTCCTGGCTTTTCAATGCTTCATCTTACATGCATCAGACTGTGAAAATGCTGGGGGATTTTAAGGGTGACAGGAGGTGAGGAGATTCTGGTTTTATTTTGGCCTCTTCTTTTGAGGTGGGGATTTGTTAATTCTTGTTTTGCATATAATTTCTTAGGTATTTTTAAGCACAAAATAAGGAAACAAGAAAATCCAGTGCAGTGTCTACGTTTTACCTATTCTCATACTTTTTAAAATCTTTATTCCATACAAACGATGTGGGTAAGTTTCTCTCTGTGGATGTCCTCAACTCTTGCCTGCCATCACGCATGGAGAGTTTTACCTTCCCTTAAATCTATGTGTACCTCACACCCTGTAATCTCATTTAAGTTTCCCAGAGTTTGATTCCTCTTTGAGATGACTGGCACACCCATAGGTCATGCACACAAGCTGCACACAAGTCACTCTAAGTGTATTACATGTTCAGTGGAGCTGTCATATGAAACCCTGGTAAAGGCCCCATGACATCAGTGTGCACCACACCATAATCCAGTGGGGCACTGCATGCACAAGCACATATTTATCCATTTACACCTGTGTTTAAGGACCGTGCAGTATCTGCTCCTTATCCAGCAAAATGGAAACTCTTCTTCTTTCTGTGCACTATCACTTAATGGCCATTCAGTCACCTGTCATTTCTTGAGGGGGCAATTGTCAAATGGGCCATGTTTGTTACATAAGAGTGAAATCAAGGCAAAGTGAAGGTCCATAACAAGACCTCAGAGATGTCAGGGGTCTCTGCAGCTAGTTCCTGGCTTACACCATTCGGTACCTAATAGTTGCAATGATTTTAAAAAAGCCCACCATTCTTCACCATGTGCAGAGCATGAGATAAAAAACAGTACAGAGACACCTGAAAGGATAGAGACACTACACAGCATTTACTGATTTCTAGAAAAGTCCGTTCCCAAGACATTTTAGGCTTGGTACAGAAGACATTTGCAATCAGATTCAGAAACATTAAGGCATTTACATTTAACCCATACCTGAGTTGCTGAGGCCACCACAGAGTTGTGCCACACCAAGGGGATATGCTGGCTTGATCTCTACACACTCCTTTCTCACCGAAGGGCAAATGCATCCAGAGCCATATGATTATAGCTTTCCAAAGTAAGTGTACTACTGTGAAACGTGAACTGTTTTGATGTGCACTGCAACCTGGCCCAGAAGAGACCTCACAGGCAGTGTCAGGCACACTCAGCAGCAGAAGTTTGGAAAACTCTGGCTTATAAATACTGGTATTAAGCTCTACTTCTAGGCAAGATCATTTCCCATTCCAGGAAGTCTGACGCCCAGAAAGGAATGTCCTAGATGGCTGAATGCTTATGAAGGAAAGTGAGCCTTCCCGAAGGGTCTCTCAATAGGCTCTTGTCCTGGGCAGCTGTTTGTACCTCTTATTTCAAGCAAGGGCATGGGGTTGTGAGGTTTTTTGCTTGGGTTTGCTGGTTTAGTTGTTGGAGTTTGGTTGGGTTTTTTGTTTGTTTGTTTGTTTTTTGGGGTTTTTTTGGTTGGTTGGTTTTTCTATTTTTTGGCCACTGACAGCATGTGATTTCATTAGATATGCGAGTAAAATTTTGAGTTCTGTGTCTTCCTCCTGTGAACTCCCTTCCCACTTACCCTATTGCTTCCGAGAAAAAGAACCTGAAAAAGGCTGCTTGAGATTTTTCTTTCTGTCGAACTGAAAGTGAGAGAAAAGCTGAGAATTTCTGAGCACAGCTGTACTTTCCCAATCAATAAGAGCTGATTGAGAGCCCAAAATGCTCTGCACACAGCTACAGCCGTGCATTTCCTGTCACTGCCCAGGGTGAAACCTTCCATCGCCTGCTGCGATGATTCATTTCCAAAACTTCAGTTAAATTATCACAACGGCAGGTGACCTCTGATTTTCACCCATGTCTTTTCCCCACCCTTGCATTCTTTTATTGTTTTTCAATTAAAATGTGACTCACTGTGGTGGAATTTTGTCAGAGTCCATCAACCCCGATCCTCTTCCTCTCTAAATCTTGCTCCTAATACATCTGTCACAAATTTTATTTTAAGCCTCACTATTTGGTGGTGTCATTTTGTTGGATGTGTCTTCAGCTCCAAAAACTGAATTCAGAAGGGCTCTGTTGTGCCAGGTGCTGCACAAACATAATGAGACCTGCCCCCAGGAGCTACTTTAAAAAGTCCTTTCTGTCCTTTAATGATAGTCTTGCTCTCGGTGTTTTCTTCTGTTTCTCTTGCTGGTTCTCTGTTGAAAGCAGTAGTCTGGCTGCAAACTTATCTTTTGCTGCGATTGCCACAAACTGCATTGTCTTACTGAGATGGAAGAACTGCTCCATATTTCTGCTTTGAGTATCTGACATCAGGACATGCTCCCATCTTTCACTCATTAAAAATTAGTCATGATAAAATGGCATTATTTGTGCAATAGAAAAATCTTTTAAGGTTAGAGATCCAATAAACCTTCCTTCTTTTTTGATTCAGTGCAATCCTACCTGTTTTAAGAGACTTTAATTAGTAATTAACTATGCTGTTCATTTGCTTCATTATATTCATCCCTGCTTTCTTCTGGGATTTCAGCATCTGTTGGGGAGGAAACCTTGGAAGAAAGCCAAAAAACTGTGGCTAGAGGTGTTAGTGATGCTCTTTTCAAGTCAGAACTGGAACCAGGGATACCATTTGATGGTAGTTACCCCACTGTGTTACTGTCTTGGATCACATGCTGGGAATGTGACACACCATGTGCTCATCAGAGCTTAGAAGTCCTAACAACAAACTGCAGCGCATTAAGTAAAATTCAACAGACTAAATGAAAATTATTTTTTTCTTTTAAGTATAATCTTATAAATTGTGCACTCTGATTGAGAGACTACAGAGGAGCCCTTAAATTGAGGACCCTTGGGTGAACTCATCCTCATAAGCAAAAGCCTCCCACTTTCTCTATGAAAAATTATCTCCACGTCAAGAGATAATAGGCAACAGCCTGGCCTACCAGCAGCCACATGCTGGTGGTGGAGTTAATTGATGCAAATGGCTCCAGGGTGTTTTGCAGAGGATCTCCAGAGGATCTTCACTGTCTTTACCATCCACATTGCAGCACAGCTTTCTTAAAGAAATAGGTTATTTTCACAAGACCTTCCCTAAGAAGGAGAGTCTAAACAAGGATGAGAGTCATCACCAAACTCTAGTACTCAGTATTTGAAACATGAAATTAGGTGTCATTATTGTTAGTCTTCTACACATTTCAGCCAAGCTCTAATAATGTGTTTTCCCACATAAAAGTGCAAATGATCCTGTGTGTCAGAGCTTATGTTTTCACTTCAGAATTAACTCAGGTGAAGCTGTTGTGTCTTCCTCCTTCGTAGTGAAACCCCAAATCTGGGGGTGTGTATTTCATTCAGTGCAGGATTACCAACTGATGCTCAGGATCTCTTTGCAAGGGCTGGCACCCTCAGTGCTGAAAATGCACTCACAACATTTGAATGCTGAGTTACTGTGTTTTCCCACACCTCTCTGTCCACAGAAAATCACTCCTATTTACGTACGCTTACCTGGGCAGGGGCATGTCTATGCCATCATCTCGCTCCCCACAGAACACCTGTCCTGGATTCACTGATCCTCCATATTGCACAAACATTAATTCACTCTCACGCTATTTTTGGAAAGTACCAGGTAGGTCCTTTGAAAGAAAAATCAAAGTGTTATGTCTTATCTATTCCACTCTGGGAATATCTCCCAGCAGGAAATATGGATGAGAATGTACCAGGCTGGCTTTTTTCTGCTCTGCAGAATCCTGCAGTAACTCCATACAGGCTTTGCAAACTCAAATTCTCCAGACTTGTCATGTCATACATACAAGATCAAAATGTAGAATCTCAGCTTCATCCCATGAGTGCACCAAGCATCAAGACTGCAGCACAGCTCAGAATTTGAACTGAGAAGGGACCCAAAATGACAGATATGTCTTAGGGGAGGAAGGACCAGAAGAAGGACAAAAGGCCAAGTGTTGTAAGGAAAGGATAGGACTACCCTGCTGTCAAGGAGGCAAGCCAGTCTAGTGGGGATGCAGCCACTAGTAGATGTGTTCAGCAGGGTAGATGCAGCCAGAGAACATCACTTAATGCAGTCAAAATAATTATGGGATATGACTTTGACGGGTTCAAAGATGCACAGGATGTATACAATCCCTTTGTGGAAATAATGAATATGGGATATGGCCAAGGTTTGCTAAATGGAGTTTAGATCCACATGGAATTCAACCACATTTTTGTAATAAAGACCTTAATATGTGATTCATAGTGGTTCTTTTAATGGATTCCCAAACTGGAACTTTGTCAAGTAACAATATGACAGATTACTTAGATTATTATTTTGTGGAGGGGAAATGCCATTGGTACTTCCTTATGATTCAGAGATTTTTGTGATACTGTTCTTGAGCTGTGATTTTTTTTCGGTGCATTATACAGACCATCAGTTTTGGAGACAGCAGAAGCCAGAGAGCTCTCTTACATGGATAGCTGCCCCCAGTCTTGTTTTGCATGTGGATTTCCTTCTGGTTGTTCTTACATTCAGAAAGGATCATATACATTGTGGGTCCACTAACACTGCAGCTGGAGACCTACCTGCAGTGCAAATACAACCTGTTAGAGTTGTCAATCCACCTTTTGAGAAATGACCTGCAAGTCTCTACCATTCCATAACCAGCTTTCATGCCCAGGAGTTCCCCAGCTGGTGCTGAGACCCTGACTCAAGAAGAACCATGAAATTCAAATCTGAGGAAAACACAGGTAGTTGGCTGTTGCTCATGGATGAGGGTGAACTCTCTGCTGTGACCTAAGATTAAGAGGTTGCAGTAATTACTCTAGTTTAAGATTGCAGAGTAGTCTTGTGTATATCTACAGAGGTAGAAAGGAGTGAAAAATCCTCTCCATGCTCATCTCAGCTGAGGATTGTGTAGGCAAAATGTGTGTACCTTCAATGCAAGACACTTAGAGTGGCCACACCATTTCTGAGGACTTTCTACAGTCTGGATTTTATCTGTGGACACACTGAAGGGTTAAGGTGGGAAATTTTCTCAGGAACTCGCTGTATTTTGTGCACTCACTGTCTGCTTTATCTAAACCCCTTATATCTGCATATTTGCCTTGGATGTCTCAGAAGGACAAATATTTGCATGAGATTTCTTTTGATTTTTACTTCCAGAAAACTTAGGAATAGTATAAGAATTTCAAGAATGGTCTCTTTACTTCTGCTTTGGGTTGTCTGTAGAAGGAGGAAGTACAAATCACCTAATATGTTGATTTTTTTTCCAGGTCTTTTTGTCAAAGTAGCTTCTCCATGTTTAACTCTGGAGAAGCTACAAAACCTGCAACAGGACACCACAGGCACCAGAAGTGTTGGGTGGAAGGGCAATAATTCAACTATCCTACCATTATGCAGAGGGAGTGAGATATTGGTGTAAGACTCAAGACTTTCTTATACTCTGGAATCACAACGTTGCACTAATGCACATATTTACTGTGTGGTAGGTATTGCTGGAGAAGAGAGATGAAAAAATCTCTCCCTAAGTCTGCCGAGTCCTGTTTAGTAGCAGAATGTTGATCTATGTGATGATCTTGTTTAAGCAAAAGTTCTCCCAGACCACTTCAAGCCACGTGTAACAAAATACCACTGTAATTGGCACCTCTGTACCTCCAGTGTGCCAGACCCACCATCGTGGTCCCTGACTGAGCACACACACCAGAGGGGCCAGGAGCTTTGTTTAAGACAAAGAACCATTTACAGCTGCTTTCCTCTGTGGTGTGTCTCTGCTTTCTGATGTCAGTGGCTTCTTTCTTTTTTTTCCCCTTCCTTCCTTTCACCAGAAAAGCATTTAAATCTGCATCAGGGACAGCATTACTGGAATGTGACTTGTTAGTGCCAGAGGTATTGTAACATATTGTCTGCACTGCAAATAGGATGGGAGATAAGGACCTTCTTCACATCTGGGGTAGGCTGCATATCTCCTTCACACTGGCAGAGTAAGCAAACGGCTTTGCTAAATGACAGTTGTTGCATCCAACAAACCGTTGGCTCTGTCCCTTTTCACATACTGTAAATATCCATATCAGAAAGCCCACAACTAACCCATACTGAATCCTTGGCAGATAAAAATCAAAGGAGAGATACTGAAGTCTGATGTCTTCATCCAAAGCTGACTGAAGTCAATCTCCTAAAAGATTTGGCATTTAAAGCAATCCCTAAATTAGCCTTTCATCCTTGGGGATGTTAGCTGGGGCAGAAATCTCTCCAAAGAAGGTTTGAGGAGCAAGAGCATGACACTATATGAAACTGATCTTGGCTTTCTCAGAATCCATAAGAGAAGCTGGAACCCACTCTCCTATCTACTCTCAGCCCCATAAATCCAGGCTTATTATAAAATAAATAAATTAAATTAAAAGCCTCCCTAGTTAAACTGCCCCTTTCAAATTCTCACTGGCAACAGAAACGCCATTACCAATCATGCACTGATGGGAGCACTGCAGATCATTTCTAACATGAGTTACTGCCCATTTTCAATGGCTTGTGCAATCAGTGGGTTTTCTAATTGCTTTGGGGATTAATAACACAATAGGAGGCCATTTCACATTGGTTGACAATTATTTTATCCAACGGTATAAAGTACAGGTGATAAATTAATAAATTATAATCAGCCAGTTATTAAAGCTTAATGGCAGATGGCTGTAACAAGAATAAAGAGAGACTGAGCCTCACAAAATGGTATTTTGCTAGTATTTTTCAATGCATTTTTAATGAGAGGCATATAAAATGCATAAAACCTGTAAATCATTTATGGAAGAACAAACAACAGAGTTGAATGGTCCAGTTATAATGCTATCATTATATTATTAATATCACAAGATCACACAGCATCCAACAAATCTGACTGGCAGCTTATTGTGTCGGGTGCTGTACAAACAGAGAGGGCTGCCCCGGTGCCGAGGAGCTGGGTGCTGGAGGGCTGCCAGCACCATGGGAAGGTCCCAGGACTGAAGCTCACCCACCAGCACATGTTCTGCACTGAAGTCCTTAGCGGCTGTTGAACCCAGTCTAGGACTCTGGAATTTTAATCCAGATGTGTGCATGTTTTTAAGGTATTTTAGTGTGCAAAGAGCACTGTGCTGTGAGACCAGGAAACATCCTGCATGCAGGTGGGGGAATGGATGTGCAAGACTTTGTTTGCCTATTTGTTTGCAGGCATATGACATTTCACAGCACAAATGACTGTGCATGGATTTCTTGAATGCTATTTCTTGGTATGTTAATCTCAAAATATAGTCAATCAAATCAGTCTAGGACATCTATTGTTTTCCTGCCTCCTTTGCTTTCTCTGGGGCACTGAATACCCTATCGTATGTATTTTATAATCTCTGTATACTTTGATGAAATTCTCAACCTTTTTAGATCAGTGGTAAAACACTTACTGAGTACAGTTGAGCTGGAATTTCAAAAATTACACTGGGTACAATTTATACACTGGGTTACAAGTCTGAAGAATACGATTTCTTCCCTTGTACTCATACAGCACTCAGCTAAGTAACTCCTTGGGAGTCCTGGTCCTAGTCCTTTTAAGAATAGATTAGTCTCAGAAGCCTGGCTGGTTAGTGACTGGCTCAAACTCACCTCAGTCAATGGAAAGTTAGGGTTTTCCCCATGGAAAATTTGGTGCTAGAAGGACACTGCTTATGGGACATTGATACACATCAGTGCACACAAAAATTCAAGCTCCTCCACCTCAAAACTCACCTCAAGCAAAGTCTTCCTTTATTCCTCCCTGCTGAATGTTAGCCAGTGATTTAGTAAGATGTATTGAATATTCCAGCTCCCTAAAACCAGATGAACCGCTCACAAAATAGTTATCGTGGGTAAAATTCTTCATGGCTATATTAAACTAGAGATCAAGAACTGAATAACCTCTGGAGAACAAGTTCTTATTGCAAAAGTAAATGCTTTGTCACTGCGGGACTTTAAAAATGCAGCTGACAGCCGAATAGTCGCCCCAAACATGGTCCGCCACTGCAACTGATGCTGTCTCGTGGTATCCCCTGTCGCAGCGTGGCTCGGGCTGGCCGCCACCGCGACCTTCCCGCAAGCTCCGCGGGTACCGGAGGGGCTCCGGCCGGCGGCCCAGTGGGCCCGGGCTCGGGGCACACGCAGCAGGGTGTTCAGCAAACCACGAGGCGGAGGCAGGAGAGGTTCTTGCGTAGGGATGCCAGGTGAGGTTTATGCAGCCTACACTCTGAGGGGTTCCATTGACAAGAGCTGAAGTATCTGAGGGCTGCACAGGGTGCTTTCACCACAGGGATCAAAGGGGAGGGCATCGGGGGCTTGAGGCAACGGGTGCAAAGGGCAGGCGGGGAGAAGGTGTCGCCCGGGAAGATGAGCAGGGGTACAAGCCAACAGGGGTACGGGGGGCAGAGAGCAACTGGAAAGTGTGAGGGAACAGGGGAAGGGGCGGCCAAGGAGCCGAACCCCAGTGGGGTAACAGGACTCCAAACAGACCCAAATGGGGAAAACCAGGGACGAGGCTGTCGCTCTCGCCCGGGCAGGGATAAATCAATGGGCAGTAATATTCTCTGGATGGCGCCTCTCCAGGGCTCCACAGTGGGGTCAGGCACACCGGCCTCCTCAATCTCCCAGCTACTCTCCCTTCCCTCTGTCACTGACATCGCTGGTTGCTTGCTTCTGTCTTCATCTTCATACCTGAGGCTCTGTAGAAGGAGGATCTCTGTTTTCAGTGCTTGTACAGCCCTTACGGTAATTGGCTGGTCCTTGAAAAGGAGCCCTTCCCACAGAACAAATCAGAAAAAAAGGACAAACACTCAGGAAATATCTTGGAAGTATCTTCCCTGCACTGAGTTTGCTGTAACCAGCCTACGGCTGAATATAGCAACACCAGTCTGGCACCTTTTCCCAGCAATGACACTCATGCTGTTTTTTCCTCAGGCAAGCAAAAGAAAGAGTGGCTCTTCTACACACAGACTGCCAGAGGCTTTTGGGGAGTAGCAGACAAGAGAGAGACTCTTACGAGGTCTTAAGGGGCAGGGACAGTCCACAGGCATGGTCTGGACCCTGGCTGTGAGCTGGCTCTAAGGGGGGTGTGGGAAAGGGGTGATGCTTAAGGTACATTTGACCCAGCCCTCATCCCTGAGTGATCTCCCTCCAGCAGAGCTGTGCTTCTACTCATGCCTGCTGCTTGGTGCTTCCCTCAGGCAGGGACTCATTACACTCCTGGCCTCCACCTCTATATGTCCACCCTCACCCTGCACCTCTACGTGTCCATCCTCTTTCATCAAAGTGAAGAGTGATGTGTGCTCAGTTTCACGCAAAGGAGCCTCATCAACAGAGGCATGTAGGCAAGAATCTTCCAAAGCACTTAAAATGTCATGGTTATTAAAAGAAACACAAGGATTTCCCCATTTCCTTCCCTTCTAACACCAGTTTTCCATCTTCTAATAATGGTCCCTTTGCTCAGCAAGAAATAAAAGCTTCCCTGAGTCACAGGACTGTTTCTCAGCCCCTTCAATGAGCTCTCAGGGTCCATTTGTCTCTTGCAAGCAAAAGAAAGTAGCTGGCTTTCCCAAGAAATCAAGATGGAAGGATGGCCTATGTAGAAAATGGGTCAAGGGGCTGCACCTGAGTGAAGGTGCTACAGATGGGTTGGAAACTCCCCTCCATCCCTACAGTCTAGGGGATGAACAGATCGAGAGCAGGCCTGCTGAGACTTGGGGGTGCTGGTGGAAGAGAGGCTGGACGTGACCCAGAAATGGGCACTGGCAGTCCAGAAAGCCAGACCTGTCCTGGGCTGAATCCAAAGCACTGTGAGCAGAAATGTGAGGGAGGGGATTCTGTCCCTCCACTATGCTCTCGTGAGACCCCACCTCAAGTACTACATCCAGCTCTGGAATCCCCAGTACAGAAAGGACATTCACCTGCTTGAGTGAGTCCAGAGGCCACCAAGATGATTAGGGGGATGAAGCACTTTTCCTATGGGGAAAGGCTAAGACAATTGGGATTGTGCAGCCTTGGGGTGACCAAATTGCCTTCCAGTACCTGAAGGGAGCCTACAGGAAAGATGGAGAGGGATATTTTACAAGGGCATGTGGTAACAGAACAAGGAGGAATGGCTTTAAACTTCATGAGGGTGGATTTAGATTAGTGTCCTAGGCTGACTGTATGATGCTTTTATCCCCATTTCGTCTGTTTAGCCCAGAAATAAGTTTTGCACCTTTAAGACAGGATCTGAGAGCAAAGGGGGTAGAAGGAGAGACAAGCGGTGGAACATCTGAGGCAGTTGTTTTCAAAACATAGAGATAACACCTTCAGCATTCCTGTTCCTGGACTCTGGGTTGTCTGCACAGACAGCAGAGAGCTCTCCTTTGGTTTTTTTTTCCCCTCTTTTGTTTTTTTGGCTAGTTTTTTTTAATTAGCTGAGACCAAAGATTTTTTTTGGACTGTTCTGCTGTTGTTCGATCCGGGGACACCAGGACCACCACCCGGAGAGGGGGGGGGCTCCCCCCAAGCGGCACTGCAGCCGGGACGCCGGGCCCGAGCCTCGGAGAGAGAGAGACTGAGAGAAAAACCAAAGACACATCCACGGAAAAGACTTTTTCTGGGTTTGCCATCTCTTCAGAACAGCAAGAGGTTTTATTGTGTAGTGTTGTTCATTCTTTATGCTTGAGGGTGTTTTGTTTGTTAAATAAATAGTTTTTTCCGTTTTTCTTCAAGGAACTCTATTTCCTGAACCAGCTGGGGGGAGGGCTTGGATCTGCTTTCTGGGGGAACCCCCTGAGGAGGTTTCCTCCCAGATTTGCCCTAAACTAAGACAATTAGATATTAGGAAATATTAGGAAATAATTCTTTCCTATGAGGTTGGTGATGCACTGGAACAGGTTGTCCAGAGAAGTTGTGGATGGTCCATCCCTGGAAGTGTTCAAAGGCAGGCTGAATGGGGCCTTGAGCAACCTGGTCTGGTGGAAGACATCCCTGCCCATGGCAGGGAGGCTGAACTAGATGACCTTTAAGGTCCTTTCTAAAGCAAGCCATTCTATGAATCTATGAAAAGAAAGGCAATTGATCTTTTGAAAGCTCTGAGGAGCACAATGGGATCAAAACCGTGCAGTTTCCCTGGCCCTGAAGGAATTTCCAGGTGGTGGAGAGCTTAAGGACAGCACCCTTACTCCCAGCAGACAGACATGCAACAGGGTTCTGAAGGATTAGAAGTGGACAGTACTTCAGCTGGCCCTTGGGATGGTCAGGCAACCAGGTGAGTGGCCAAACTGGCCCCATGCCACCCTCAGGTGAGAAGAGCTCAAATGGCTTCTCTGCTTCCACATCCCCACTGATCTCAATCCCACACCCCAGTCAACCCTCCCTCCACCATGAGCTCTTGCTGTCCCTCAGCTGCAAGCCCTGCCCCTGCTCTACTTTTCCTCAGTCAAAATGTGCATTGCTTTCCTTTATGAGCAATTTCTCTCTCCAAAGTATAACTTTAAGCATTTTAGATTCTGTTTCTGCAAAGGTCTGGGAAAACTGCACCTCCCACCATTCCCACATTAAAGCTGTCAATATACAGAGAAAACCTCCATCCACCCCACCTTTTCCCTCTCCTGATTCTAGTCTCTTTGATTTATTTTCATGATGCTGCATTTATCTGACCTTTATTGAATATGCCATCTGCCATGCTGGAAACTTTAAAAAGCACTCTGTCTATATCTAATTGCAATTTTTCTCTCTGTCCTCCAAATTTAGCACAAGATCATTTGGAAACACTGTACTTTCATTTCAGCTGAATCACAAAAGCCAATTAGATTAGTAATAACAATAACAATAATAATTTGATTTTTTTTTTAAGAAATAAAATATTGAAAGTCATAATGCACCCAGGATTTCAAGAACAAAGAAAGAATTACACTCCCTGCAGGTTTAAATACCAGGTAATTCTGTGTTATATTTTTACCCACTCTGTAAATGTAAGTATCAACCCCAGGCCTTCCTAATTGTGTTTTATTCTCTCCCAGCCCACTGAGATACACAATGGTCACAGCAAGTTGCCTTTTTTTGGTCTCCCTGAGCAGCAATATCCTCAAAGAATTCCAGCCAGTTAATGAGGCATGCCCTTCCCTTCCTGAAACCATATTAGATATCCTTAATTAGGCCATGCTTTTCTAACTGTTCCTCCCTTAGTATCTCAAAAGAGGAGCTGAAGACTTTCAACTGCACAGATCTGCAGCTTCCTGGTGCATCCCCAGGCCCCTTATAAAAATAGAAAAAGAGATCACATTACCTCCCTCTCAACCCTAAGATATCTCTCCCCTGAAGGAAGCAAATTTGTAAAAATAGTAACTACAGCTTCTCCAGTTTCCTAACCAGAGCAATACCAGCCTAAATAGATGTGTATTTTTCTTTCCTCAGCAAGGATGAGCCTTAGAAAGGTTGGAAATGTGTTTCAGATGAGCTTGAGAAAGCAAGGGAGCACATTCCCCTGCTCATCCAGAGCTCATCTTTCTATTGTTTATACCGTTCACCTGAAACTTCACGAGACAATTTTATGGTTTTCTAAGATAGAAGTTTCTTCTGTTTTTCTTGGTTAGGGTTCACAGTGGTAACCAGAACTGAAACATACCTCTTCAGATCATGCAAAACTTGGCCTTGTACTGGAAATACCAGAAGCTTCTGGAATTTTTCGTTTTCATTTTTCTAAAGATTGACCCAACACAGATGCTCGAAAGCCTCACGATTTGTACTAGCTGAGTTTAGAATTGAGGTTTGCAAACCACGGCCTAACTGATAAACTCTACCAAAAAATTGATCACAGTTTACTCTTCCGATCCTCCCCTGCAATGAACCCAAATCTGGCCCTTCCCTGCCTGCAGTTAGAGTGCTGCCCACAGCTTCCCCATCACTCTTGAAAAAAAATCTGATTTTCAAGCAAAACAATTTCCTATTAAGATCGCTTTCTTGCCTCACCCCATCACTACATATTTTAGTGTAGCAGCATTTTATTGTATGGTTCTCTCCTCTTTATTTTCTTGATGTAGATATATTTTTGTTTTCCTCTTGGTGGAACTAAATTAATTCTATACAGGCCAGCCCAAAAAGGAGAAGTAAAAACTGAAGTCCAACATCAAGCAACTGTGAAAGGTGTGTGCAGGACCCAAATGGAGCCCAGGTCTTTCACAATGGTTAGACATGGACTGAACTCAGTCTCCCCCCAAAGTGTGGAAGCTGTTACATCTGACTGCAAAACTTTACAGACTCCACAGCAGCTGCAGAAATGAACATCTGGCACACAGAGATGGCCACACAGACCTGTGGGACTGAGGATTAGGAGGTGTGAGAGTCCATGCTAGCAGCCCAAACAAGATGCTGCAGGGAAGCTGAGTTCAACGCTGAGACTGCGAGACTCACAGGAGAGGTGGAAGCAAGACAGCTGCCTCAGGGGCAGGGCAGGGTTTCCGCCAAAAACAGCTTCCTGTTTACTGATGACTAACATTATTTTATTCAAATTACACCAGTAGAATTGAAAGAGTAATTTCAGTGGCTTATATCTGCACAATAAAAATTACTGCCCCAGAGAGCTCCAGATTTTGCCAATGGGTGACAAAATTGACCTGGAGATAATCTCGCATGTGTCTCAGCTCAGCAAATGTTTGACTCCAGGGAGAGAAGCTACTTTCAATATTCTGAAAAATATAAGAATTTATTTACTCTTCAAAAAGCCTTGCAAATAACCTTGATCTCATGTAGCGCTGGTGATTGTCCTGCTTCAAGTGGCAGGTGAAATGGGAAATACCCAGAGATTGCAGCCTTTGAACATTTTTACAGACCTCTGAAGTTCAAGTAGATCTCTACAATTTCACAGAATAAGAAAATATAGTTAATAATTGTTTTTATAATGATGGTCCACTGACAAAGACATAATTTGTGACCTGTCAGAAATAATCAGTGTGTCTGAAGCCAGTGAATATATACCAGAATTAAAGGCAGACAAAAACATGTGACTATTTCTGTGGGAGACATTCACATTTGCCCCTATTCTTACAATCACTGCCATCAAAAATATCTTTCGATTATGTTTGCACATAAAGAAAAATGCTTCCCCCCTTGTCATTTCTTCAGATCAGTGTGAGAGAAATTTAAAAACTTTCTGCAAACAAAACGTATCTCTTATCTCTGGCTTGCTTCTTTCTTTCTTTGTTTCTTCTTTTGCTGAGGACAATGCTTGGCTTATCTTCTTATCTCTGTGGCTAATAACAATTCACGCTTTCCTTTAGGAAAACATAGACAAGGCATCATAATTTAAAAACACAGCACAGTCAAAGCATTCCAGTTTTACCTCGAAGTAAATTCCTAGAGGTCAATGTCAAACATGGGTACAAACCTGACCCTGGGTAAGGTGAAGAGCCTTTTATGTGCACGCATGCTGCATGTCTGAGTGGTGCAGAGTGTCCATCTCTGTGAGACTGCCTGCCCTCCAGCTTGCTGTTCGACCCAGTGAACAGCAACCCTTTGCAGAGGAATTTCCCTGAGTTTCATGTCAGAGGAAGCCCCCTGCCAATATCTAGAGGTGTGCACAGCTGAGGCTGATCCTTGGTCCCTGCAGCTGTACCCCCACATCCCTTGCTGCCCATTTCAGGATGGTTGGGTGCAGATAATCTCCCCTTCACTGCTTGGGTTTGACGGTGACTTGGGAGGAGCTTTTCCACTCACATTTTGTGCCTTACACTTTAACTTGTGTCATTGTTCATTCTCCTTTTATTGCCGTGGAGGGATGTTTCTTTCCCTGCAGCATTTACTCACATCAGAAACAGATAACGCTGTGGGAGGCAGTGGGAGGCAGAACTGGCCTCGGAGGTCACCCTCTTTGCAGGGAGGGGGCATTATTGTCTCACCTTCCTTCTTGAATTCAGCATCCCTGCTGTGCCAAGTCGTGCTGTCAGTCCCGCCTGCCCTCCTGCTCGCCCCTCTGCCATCAGTGCTCCTGTTCCCTGCTTTCCTTCTCCTAGGAAGAGCATCAGAGGTCAAAGGGACCTTCAATACCAAATGCAAAGCAGGACTTTGCTGCACCACTGGTGGGCCAGCTGGCCACCCTGTGCTTGCCACAGACATGAAGCCTCACAGCCCTGTCCACTCACACATCAGATCCAAGTAGCCCTCCTCTCCTTGGTAGCCATGGATTTATCATCACAAGACTTCACAATATTAAGGAAAGACTATTCCCCATTTTCACAAATAAAAACTGAGAATCATAGTTCAAACACCATAGAAATGTTGGGTTTACTCTATCATACTGATTTTACTACACCGTTGTTAAATGGGAAGCCCCAAAGACACATAGAGAGTCAACACTCTGAATATGGCCCAGGTCTGATTTTCCAAATTATGAATTAGTTGTTAGAAGAGCACAAATAGGAGTCAGGTTTCCACACCACTTCCTTCCCGTCCCACTCTTCCTCTTCACCTTAACTGTTAAAAATTTTGCAAGAGCAGGAGCAGTGAAAATTAACCAACTTAGAGGAGTGACTGTGGCACGTAGCAGGCACTCTGTGCTGGAGCCCTGACAATCCCGTAAGCCATTCATTAAGTGGGAGTGAAGCTATTCCAGTGATAAGCATTTATGAAAAACCCACCCTCAGAATCAAGTTGGAAAAAGCTTCCCTTCCTGCTCTGCTGTGGAAATACAAATGTCTCCTTTGATATGTCACAGGCATTTCCTTGGAAAAATTTAAGTGGGAGTGAGGAATTCCCAGAAATATTTCACTTCAGATCAAAAATGTATCAGAATAAATAGCTTTCTAAAGGCAGTTTGCATCATGAAACACACTTGAATTTCTAGATCACAGAACTATATGAAAGTTGGATCAAATCTGGATCTATTCCCTGAGTTTACCCTTAAAAAGAGTTTATTTAAAAACAAAAAAGAGAGACATCTTTTACATGCAGTATTATTAATATTATAATTAAAAGCTGATGCAGAATATTAAAAGCAAGATGCATCCTTCTAAGAAATTACTCAACAGAAGTAATTCCATGGGAATTCAATTACCAAGCACTGAAATTAAGGTTGGGGCTGAGGTGAAGGTTGCTCTTTCTCATTTTTGTTCAGCCTTTTATGTTGTGAAAACATCAGTTTGAGATGCCTAAACATGTAAAGACATCACAGGAGTTTAGACTGTCACATCCAGCCACAGTATGGACCTAAGGATGTTGGATGCTTGTGCAACAGTCTGACTACAGACAGGAGTCTACACAATTTGTGTCACACCAGGGCTTACTGTGTCACCGCTGTTGCACAACTGACCCTTACACCTGTAGAAGATAACCTTCTGGGGAAGAAGCCACACAAAATAAAACAAGCTACACCAAAGCAGCCAGCTTGCCCCACAAAAAGCAAAGCTTGTGCCTGAAGAGACAGTGGCTAAAGCTTAAAATGTGGCTGAGGATTACTCCTCTTCACAGCAGAGCCCCTCCTGTCTTGCTCAGCTCCCACTTGGGTCACATTTACTTTTGCAGCCTGAGCCCTCACTGGTTTTTAGACTGTGGTTGTCGAGACTCTGAAGACAACAAGAGCCACTGAAGCAAGTGGAAACTCCCTCCCCTATGATTTTACATCATTGTGCTTTACAGAAATTCCCTAGCTAAAGAGACGATCTAAAGTAATTTTTTCTGTAGTTGGAATCACAAAGGTGCAAAAATAGAATGCTAAAATCATAACCTGTAGCTTTATATCATCTTATAAAATTATTTGACAAATGTAGGAAATGGGCCAAATATCTCTTTCTGTGGAGAAGGTTGAAATTTCTGGGAATCCTCAGGAAGAAATAACACAAGCAGATAATTCTTTAGATTAGTTTAAAATAGACCTTCTGAAATTTTCCTGTTTTCCTTTTAACTGAAGAACTTTCCATACAGATGATATCCAGCTACAATATAGCTAATCTTATGATGTTATTTTAATTACGAAAATAAAACAACAACAGTTACCCTCTGTCTCCCTTGGTATGAAATCCAAAGAGCAAAAGAAACAAGCCATTGAAGTACCCCTTTTTCCTGTTTTGTGTCTGAAGCATCCTCCAGTTACATGCAAAATGACCAAAGGAATTGCTTATCATTTACACTTTTTCTCTCTGTAAACCATAAACTGGCTTTTAATTGATTCAAAAGGTGGGTAGGGATTAGCAGAATCAGCATAGGAAGGAGAGATGTTCTTAAAGACTTCCAGTCTGTAATATAGAGAAAGGGGTAATGCAAACACAATTAAACTCTTGATGCAAAGGAAGCAAATGCTCATATTGTGACTTGCAAGAGAATGAGTCAAGAAATGAAGACAATCAAGCTATGTCATGTTTTAGCTCACAGTCACTGTAAAGTCTGGGGTTATAAACTCCTTCCTTTCAGACAGGCAAACAGTGAGAGCTCTGTTCTGTTTTCAAGGGAGGGATACTATCACTTAGACAAGATCCTAACTCCCTGTGGATGATAAAAGCTTATCACCCCCATGAACAACACAGCCCAGTAACTGGTAGGCGCCTCTATCTTGCAGCCCCAGCTGCTGACTTCCTCTGCCTTGAAGTCAGGGCAACATAAATAAAATAATCACCATATGGATATTGCATTATATAAATGGCAGTGGTTGTAAGAAATGCAGTTTTATACAGTATTGGCAAAGAACTGAATTCATCTTCAGCATTTCGAGGTTGGTTGAGCAGAGAGAAATGTTTCTTGGGCACGTTCCTCCAGAGGCAAGGGACAAATGAGCTTTATGTTCAGGCCACAGTCCTCCTGGCTAGCTGACATGGGGACCATGTTGGAAATGAATAGTTGGTGGCTGAGAACAGATGGCTCAAACAAGCTGACTGAAATGAGCAAGCCTTTGTACTACCAGAAGAATGTGCTACCCCTTTTTTTCTAGCTGCATTACATGTAACATCACCTTCCAGCTTGCTCACACAGCAAAGGGTGGTTTGGGACAAAGAGCTCCAGGAAGCATCATCCTGGGCCTGATTCTCTTGCCTAGTTAAAATCAGCAATGGTAGCACTCAAAGATGAAATACAATGATGCAGTGCGACTCCTGGATGGCAGTTGGAGGACTTTTATGTTTTGCTTTAGCATAAGAAAAGGCCTTTCTAAACCTTCCTCCATCTCAGCAGGGCTGTGCTGTTCTGGGGCTTAGTTGCTGCTCCTGTCCATTTCCAGCAAAAAACTGTTATTCAGTTAAACCAATGCAAATCAGGAGCAGCCCCAGTTGAAGCTGATGAGGTATCCTCTGTCTAGTAGGGGTGTATCTGCCAGCAGATTTCAGCCCTCTGTGGTCAGTGTTTATCACTGTAAGCATGGAGTTGCTCAACTCTGGATGGAGGGCCAGGACCAGGCTGATTTACAAGTTAGTCACCAACATCCACCATGAGCAAACCCCCTGAAGGACAGCCAAGGACATAAGTTAAGACTTCTGACAATTTTAATGGTTTCAGCATTGGCCTTGAATCATTGCTGGCCACCTAGAAGCAGTTCAGGATTTAGGAATCTAACTGATTCTGACTGAAGCTGACCATCAGTGCCAAATTCCCAGACTGAGAGCAGTAGCCCTGTGCTCTCCTTTCCTTACCTCTCTTCGAAAGATCTGTGGCACACATGTGTTTACTTTTCTGCACACACCCAGTCCCAGGCTGGATTCATGCTCTGCAGATTCAAGGCTGTCCAAAGCCCAAGAGTCTGGTCCACGGAGTATGTTCAAGAAGTTCTCAGCACATCCTCAGAGGTAAATGGCTGATCAATTTTAAATTCTATTCCATGACCTAAAACCAAGGAATTGGAGAGCCCTTTGCCTGTTATTGGACCCAGCCCTTCATCTCTGTGCCAGACTCTCAGCACAGGTGTGATTTTCAGCCTTTAACAGCTTGAGAGACTTCATTTAAATAAGCCATCAGTCTGAGTTCTCTTTAATCTCTGAAATAGGGGACTTTTTTTCTTGTATGTTCTGTGGTTGTAAGAATGAAAAATGAGTGGTCAGACCGGTAGTTTGCAGTTATATTGGCTGTTTCCTTTTCCAAAGATAATGATTTTTTTTTTTTT
>WEKY01024095.1:173752-317221 GCA_013390045.1 Picathartes gymnocephalus
AAATATGGTTTTTTTTTTTTTTTTTTTTTTTTACTCAATGAGTTGGTTTTCTTAATGGCTTTCAGTAAGGTTTTTTTCTGGTTTTTTGTTGTTGGGCTTTTTTTACCTTTCATTGTTAATAATAACTCTGGAGTAGTCTTAAAACAGAGAACACAATTTTACAGAAGTGTGAATGCTCTGCTGTGAACCTCATGCAAACAGACCACAACCCCTAGGAGAGACACACAAGCCTTAAAACCAACAGAGTTAAATGAGTAAACCTGCTTACACAAACCTCCACATAGTCTAAGAGACAACAATTGTTCATTATCCTTTTATTATACTTAAGCAGAGGAACCTTCAGCAAAGCAATAGACTCGTAAAAGTTCCCACCAGTTCAGAGAAACCTGCCCCTGTCATTCAGTGCAGGGAAACTCTCTTCTGATAATGTTAGGAATACACAGAAATAGGAGCAACCATTCAGGGATTTTAGAAATAGATAGATTTCTGGGGTCCTTCTCATGAGTTACAAGCCAGTGTTACTGAAAATACTTTTTCCCATTATGGGCCACTTAAGAATATTCACTTTTCTCTCTCCTCCAGCAGATACTGACAAACTTGAGATCAGCAGGAAAAGCAGGGCCTCAGCTACCAGTACAATCCTAATGCCTTTTGTTCTTTGTGGTGGATATGTTGTCCTGAAGGTTGAGGATACAAGAAAAAAAATCCTGTAATCCTCAGGATACTCCTAACCCTGGTAACACAGTGATTCCTACAACAAATCCACAGAAGATATGGAGCCTTTAACCATTCAGGTACTTACAGGCTGCCTCAAAACAGGGCATAGAGACAAGCCTCTGAAATCAGTTTATTGAATTCCACCTGTCCAAGGGTTCTTGGGAAGCAACTTCTACAAATGAAAATATGAACCCAGAAAAATATTTCATACCTGAAAGTATTTTCTCATTGTTGGGACTGATTGTTCCAGTGTTCACAGTTCATATTTCCAACATCCCCTTTTCGCCAATAGAAGACAGAAACAACTTTTGAAAATGAGATTGAATCTTTCTGCTCAACAGAGTTGACTAAGCCTGCATGTCTGTAGCTGGCTAGACCTATGGGGTCACCCAAGTATGAAAACAGACCACTTTTTTCAATGTTATTGCATCCTTCTCTGTCCCACGGATCATCTCTAGCTTTAGCTCAATCAGACCAAGACTTTCTTTGCCTCCATTCCTTGCACAGGTCATTATCTTGGAACATCACCCAGCCCTTTGGATTAAAGTTTGCAATATGCATATAGCTTGCATAATTTTCTGCAGTACCAATAGGCCCTTTGAAGTGATGCCTATCCAGGGATTTAACAATTTAGCATTTGTTGATGCACCCACAAGAAGAGCTGCCTTCTTCCTATACAGCCTACTTTTTTCTCTTGCCAAAACTTGCACTTTCTCTTCCATAAGTAAGAAAATGTTTTCTGGATTACTCACAAGGTATGTCTCAGCTACAGTCATTACTCGTCACAGAGACACAGAGCACAGAATTAATTTCAGGATTCAGACTGGCCTGAGCAGAATAAATATCCATGTTACAATATCTACATCACTTGAGGGTGTGAACCATCTTCACTCAAGCTAACTCAGAGGTGGCAACAGGGTAGAGCAGAGAAACAGGGAGATTCCTAAAACACACATTCTAAATTCTGACTTACTAGAAAGATCCACAGGGTTTGGGTGCTCTTGGGTTAGACACAATAGGGCAAACATATTTTCAGTCCTGATCTTTGCAGCAAATGGAAGAACACCATGGTCGCAACAGAGACTGGAATTCACCACCATGGCTACAGGAAGGACCCATAATTTCCTACATTGATGTTTAGTGCTGTTTCAATTTTTGAACCCTATAGCAGTTGCAGTGCTTCCATGTGCATTTCAACATCAGGAAGAACTTCCAAAAAATTTCATAAGTTGTCTGTCCTCAGTTATTGCCACAGGCTGCTGAGCATACAAAACCATGCAGTTACTCTTTCATTCATTGAGAGAAGGATGAATTAAAACAACCATTGAATTTTTTCCCATATGTAAGTCTCAAAGCTGACTGAATATTTTAATTCTTTGTATATTTAGGCCAGTGTATGAAACCTTGAGTGGCAAGCAGAAGACAATTTGGGAATAATTATTCATTCTTTCCCCTAAAACAAGAATAGAAAGCAAGCAATGAGTTATCCTCCAGTAGAGGATTTAATCCAAAAGGAAGTACCTTTTATGTGATGCATACCTAAACAAATGGAACCCCTTGCTACAGGATATTGTAGGTGCCCGAAGTTTAGATGAATTTAAAAAGCCATTAAACAAGTGTATTGAGTGAAAATCCATTAGCAGCTATGAAAAATAAATATACACCTCCTTTACCATGTGTTGCTGGAAGGAGATGCTGGGGGAAGTGAAACTGGAGGCTTGATTGGTTTTTATAACTCTTATAAAAACCAATCTTTAAACAATTACAGCAAATTGGTGTCAGATATGGAAATCCTGGAATACCTGGATCTTGACTGTGGAGCTGCTCCTGCATTTCTATATTTAAAAGGCATTACATTTCCTCAACTGCTGTCAATACCCATTTCTTCTTGGGGCAATTCTTCTACCACCTGTCATTACAACAAGGAATGACCCATTTACTAGGCAATAGTTTCCATCTTTTTCTTCTGTGATGTAACCTCAGTAGCTAGCAGTCCCCTCTTTGCCAGAAGTGGCTGCCATTTTTATTTAGATATTATTAATACATTTACAGAGCTGTTTGGCACGCTTGCCCTCTACCATTTCTCATTTTTTTATATTTTCAGCTACCATAAATTGAAAGTTTGAATGAAAATGTATTGTTGTGCCTTGTGTGTCATGCCACTATCTGTGGAATAGCTAATTATACACAGTATTTCTAAAGTCACTGGGCTTCATACTGCCGTTGAATCATAGAACAGGTTGGAGTGGAAGGGACCCCTAAAGGTCACCTAGTCCAATCCCACTGCAATGAGCAGGGGCACCTTCAACTCAGTCAGGTTGTTCAGAGCCCCATCCAACCTGACCTGGAATGTTTTCCAGGGATGGGGCACCTACCACCTCTCTGGGGAACTAGTTCCAGTTTTAATATACCTTTGCCGATGTCCTTGTGCTGTTAAAATGTTATTTTCCACTACTTGCAGAATACCAAGGTGTTCACTCTTGCAGTTTCTCCTAATTGGTCTCGTGTGAGCACCTCATGAAGTCACTCTGTAGAAGACCAACAGACAATTCCTTCCAGGCGGCCCTGTGTGTTTTAGCATTTCTTGTTGCTTTGGACCATTGCCCAAAAGTAAAAGCTGTTCATGACATGAAAACTCTACATTTGAAATCTCTCCTCACGGGAGGGATTCTTTTCCCTTTATCTTCCAAATCTGTATTAGCAGTACCTGGAAGAGATCGAAAGATGCACTGGCAAACAGAAATATGTGATAATCGGGGCCACAAACTCCCACTTCCCAGACCCTGGTAAAAATAAAGTTCACATTCTTTCAGTATGCCCTCAGAAACACTCGTATTTATTTAGGGAGCCCTACTGGAAAAATCAGTTAAAGATTAGACCGAGTGGGGATTAACTACATAGATACAGAAGACAGCTGCTAATTGGCTGTCAGTGAAAATAATTTTGTTCTTAAAGGAGAAAATATTAAGCACAGAAGTTCCACACAGCATTTTAGATTGAGGGCATCAGCCTGCAGCTACATCCCTTTTCCAGGCAGTGTAATCTTCCTGAGGGATATTCTCTGGAGAGCTGGGTACAAGTCAGCAGTGCCCAAAGTCACTGGGCAGCTCATAAATGCTGATTTAACTCTGGAGCTGGCTGTTCTGCACAGGTGCAAATTTTGCCCTTGGCAAATATAAGCAACGTAAGTGACACAGAAGTAGTGACTTCTGTGACCTCTCTTAGATGATTTGCATCTGAAAAGAGACGGTTTTGGAAATAGAACAGTTTTGTCTCAATGTCTTCAAAATAAAATAATTTGACTCTTTGATTCAAATTGACTTTTAATTCTGAAACTTCTCTCAATGCTCAGCTATTAAAGTCTTGGGCTTTTTTTTTTTTTTTTAAAGGTTAGACTCCAGAAGGATTTTTTCTTTTGATTTTGACCCAGCTCTGACAACAGAGCACATTGCCAGAAGGGAATCAATCAAACTGAGTTATTAACAGTTGTGTCAAAGTGAAACAAGGGGGATCTTATCGAAAAAGGTGTTGCCCACAAAATTTCCAGAACTTTGCTCAAAACATGGGGGCCTTTTTTGCTATTTTGGAGCTCTTCTTTAAATGTATGGACAGCAACACTGACATATAAAGAATTAGCAGCTTGGGCTAGAAAGAGATCTGTGTGCCTACAGCATTCTGTCCCAGGCACCTCAGTGTAGTACCGGGTTTTTGATATCCATGGAAATGTGGATTCTCAGGAATTGTAGGTAACCCTGTGGGCAAATTTATCTTATAACACTTGGGAAAAATAAAAGGCATCCAGCATGAGGTCATCAGTTCTTACTAGGGGGAACAACTGACAAAATGTGGTTTAAAGCGGCAGAATTTGCTTGAAATCCCTCTGCATCTGCAGCTTACTTCTCATGTTACAGGAGTCCCAAATGTTCAAAATAGCAAACCATTAGTGACTGAAGGAGCAGCAAAACATCTGTATAATGCATGAAATGTCTGGAAGTGTCTGACTCTCTGGGAATCAGCTGAAGCTTTCAATTGATGCTTTAATGGTGGTAATTGAAGTTTGCAGCACTGGCACATCCTAGCTCAGTAATTAGATGGATTACAATCTTTCTTGTTTGGCAGCATTCTTTAAACAAGCTTCAGCTTTTCATATAGTCAACACTCTAGCAGAGATAAATGTCACATCAGTTCAGAGTGAAAAGTAATTTAAGGAAAGACTCAAATTTATCTTCACTGAGTACCAAACAGGAGGTATTTCAAAGACAGGACAATGGCCCTTTCTATCTTAAAAGAATGGCCCATTTCTCCCATATAAAGGCTAGCTTGTGAGGGGGAATCTATGGGTGTGCCTTGCCCGAAATCACTGAAGCTAAACCTGCTTATAATATTTCAGTACTCGGTGTATGTATTAATGAATGGATGAAATTCTGGCAATTAGAATTATGTAGGGGGAAGAAAAAAGAATTCCAAGGGAGAAAAATATATTGCCTATCACTTAGCAAGATAGAATTTGTCACGGTGATTGGTAACCGAATGGCCAGTGGAAAAAAAAGTAAAAAATGAAGGCATGACAAAAAGTTCTATGCTGGGATTATTTGAAGTGAAATTAAATAAAAGCAGTTGAGATCAAGAAACAGCCTCCATCTATAGTGGAATGGGAGACATGCTTTTCAGTCACTTAAAACCAAACATTGCTTCTGTAAATCATTTTCACTCTTAGCTTTAAAATGGCAGCATCTAGCTGGTGCTTGTTTTAAAACTCCTGACAAATGTGCTACTTTTACCTATCCTATTTTATTGGCAGCCTTTGCAATTTCAGAAGCAATGTTTTGAAACAGGCTCTGTTTCCTGGGGCTCATGTTTAGATTTTATCCTACCTGGATGTTTTAGTTGAGTGAAATGAAAATTTCTAAATATCAGTGAATTGGTTCACCTAAAGAACTGAACAGCCTGAGAATTTCACTGGGCAAATCCTCATCTCTATGTCCTGGGAAATGGATTGCGTGGTTGTGTCACCACTGTGATGGGAGCAGACCTCCAAAGCAGAGTAGACAGGTACGGTTGATCTTGTGGTCACGCTATTGCCTCACTTTGCTCTACATCATCACACATCCCTTCACTTCCTTCATTTCTCCTTTACCACTATTCTACCACAGACAGAATCAAAATATTTCATGTCTGGAGCAAATCAGACTGCCATCATTCCAAAAGACCAAAAGGGGATTGAGAAAGGAACTCTACATCCTCTCCCAATTTTTATTCATGGCCTTCCAGTCGTGTGCATTACATTTGGAGGAAGTTTAGTACCTGTCACCATCATTATTCTCTTGTTACAGATTTTGCATCATGCTTGGTTCCTCCATGGCTGAACAGAGTTTTGCAGTAAAACTTGTCCCCACACTTTTGCTTTAGTACCTTGAAACAAGAAGAGCCTGTGACCTCCCTGTGTGAGCTGGTGTGTCCCATTTTGGTAAAATTTATGAAGTATATAGCTATGGAAATTGACCTAGTACCCATTGCCATCAGTGAAGGACCCTGCTGACAGTAATAACCAGGATCCCATTCAGTCTTCAGCAAAGGTTGCCAAGAAAAAAACATCACACAGGACATGCTTCATTTTCTCTGTAATTTTCAAGGTGCACAGGTACTTAAGTGGTCAGAATAAATAAGCAGAATGACTGACATAGACGGATGGCTCATAGAGACTTTTTCTGACTGCAGCAAATCACTCAGTCCAGGCTGCATTTCCAGCTTTGCCATGAGCTGCTGTCTGACCTCATGAAAGTCCCTTGAAGGCCATTTCCAGACTGAAAGCCATCTACCTGAAGGTGACATCTTATTCAGCAGATCTATTTTCTTGAATAGCCATAGTGCCTTCATTTCATTTTAAAAAGGCAAAAATTAAAGGGCTGTTGGTTTTTTTCTTTTTCAAAGGTTTGGACTCAGCTGTAGGCTGCCTTCTGCTTACTCAACAGAAAAAAAAAATAGTCATGTCCCTGCAACCTCAACATTACAGACAGTTCAAGCAAGGCCCCTGTAGACTTGCTCGTTTGCACCATGTCTGGTGCAAAATCTGCTTGTATTTCCAAGAATGAATGAGTGTAAACTGATTTTGATGAAAGACTGCAGAACCTCTAAACATCAGGGTAGTAGTTCACCAGAAAAAGCTTCATGTGAGAACATTTGGGCATAAAACATATTAACCACTTTTAAGCCTGAGTTTAATCAGTTCATAAAAGGGATTATATAATGTGATTGCCTACACACAAGAGACCCCTTTCAGGCCTGCACTCCTTAACTGCACAATATATCTTAAGGCTAAGAGATCAATCGATAGTAAGGAGCCTTCAGAGATTTGACCATGTACAAGAGGTATAGTTTAAATGAAAGTGCTTTAGCTGTACATCCCTTCCCATGCTACAACACAGTCAGTAATGTAACACATAGGAGGATTATGAGAAATTGGTAGCATAATGATAAGGCAGGGATATCCTGGGTGAAAGAAAACCCTGGGTAATGCTTCTGGCAGGAGTGGTTCAAGTGCCACAATCCTTAAACATTGTGGAGGCCTTTAATCCAATCCGGTGCAAAATAAGAACTTCAGTGGAGGTACAACATGAAGCACTGAACTATAACAAGCTGTTTTTTGAGAAGCAAGCTCTGAGGATGATGGATAATGCCTCCCATGACGGCCTTGCAGGATCACATTCAGCAAGAGGCACATAAAACCTCTGATTGTCACACGGTGGTTTCCACACACCTCTGCTGCTTATGAACCAGTGCTGAATAGGGACCTCAAGATCTAACTTAAAGCAATGGGGCTTATCAAACGACTCAGTGCCATGTAAATTCCAAGTATAGGAACACTATTTTGAGACCAGCACTGGCTCTGAGAGGAGCATAGGTCCTGTGCACACTCGGCCTTGTGCCTGCACTAGTAAATGATGGCTTGGGTGGTTCAGGTCTGGATCTCTCAACACCTACTGCATGGCTTATAGGCAAAATCCACCCATGGATAATGGTGAATTGACTGTACAGCTAAATAACTTCCTCTCCCATATGCACTGCATCAAATCAATGGCCACACACAAATACAGAAACTGAAATCTCCATGGGAAGCTGAGATAGAATTGCAGTGGGTGCAGGAATTACTACTGTCCAATGCAGAGGAATTGCAAACAGCTGTCATTCACACATCCACAGGCATCTGTTGCTAAGCTTTACAAAGCCATTATCAACAGCTCAACTGTATCGTTCACAAGCACATTTTCCCTCCTTCTCCAGGATGGATCTTTGAGCAACATAATTTGAAAAAGACCATTTCAAAATTCCTCTACAAAACCTAGCATCTCATCATCCAGGGACATGGCTAGGGATTCTCCAACGTGACAGTGAATACCTGCAGCATACACAAGGTACTAGGTATAAATAGTTGGAACAACTGCAAGTGTGGAGCATAAACTGGATGTTGAATTATTACCATTGCCATCTGATTTGGGGGATTTGGCACAGGTGAGATACAGAGGTTGATAATCCTGTTTTGCTGAACTTTTCCGTGAAAATACGTTATAAAGTATGTTCTCCAAAACACTCAGCTTCCAGTGACTCACTCAGGTGGCATAAAAACTGTATAGACTGTTGGAGGTCAGACCTGCAGCCTTTGGGAGGTCTGCAAAAGGCATGGAATTGATATAGCATGATTACAGACAAACAGATGATGCTCACTCTGAAACCATGGCCAACTGGCTCTACTTTTCTGCTGAAGGGTGGCTGAAGGTCAGACTGCTGGCACCTCAGTGCAGCTTCATACTTCATTTATATTAAACAGAAGTGTGCTCTAGCAGTTCCTTTTTTCTTCAGACCGTTCTTCATACCATCTCATAAGTAGCTTGCAAGTTGCATATACATGTACATAGGAGTGGGACTTCCATGATCCTTGTGGGTCCCTTCCAATCCAGGATATTTTATGATCCTTAATATGTATAATTTTGGATGGGACTGTAGCATTTCTTTGTGAATAAGATAATATTTGCAGACCTCATTCATGCACAGGTATGAGTGTGATCAAGGCAGGACAGAATGATAGTCTTAGCTTCAGCTCAAAGAAATTCAAGAAAAGAAAGAAGAAACTATTGTGAGTATTTTCAGCCAGACACAATTTTATTCATTGCTCTCTGTGGAATCCAAGTGGAGAAGGTCATCCACACAGCAAGCAACTAATCATAGTGAGCAGAATGCATTTGATCTAAGTAATCTAAGAGGCAAACATCTAAACTAAGGCAGTTTTCTAGGTTCTGTACTCAATGGAGAGAGAAGGCAACACACCTGGGCAGGACCAGTGACCCTCTGAAGACCACTCCTTCCACTGACTATGGAGGGACATTGAATTAATTACTACTTGATTTAAAATGTTTGGCTTTTATGAGGTTGAGGTTGCAAGAGGCAAAAATCCCTCCAAATATTTAGCACTTGCAATATTCAAGAGTCATGTGTAGTATGCCATTTTGCCTGGGTTCCTCTCCCATTTCTGATAATGGTTTTTTGCCAAGATTGTAATATACCAGATGAGAAAGGAGTAAAGAGCATCACCTTTGTGGTTCTCTGAATAACACACAGAGGCTGGGTGTCCTTTCCCTTCATCTGTAAGAAACTTGGGTCATTATTGGATTCAAGAGGAGGAACCAGTCCTGAATTTCAACAGGATAATCATAAATACGTGGTACTGCAATGGCTGAGAAACATCTATTCTTGGGTCTAAGTGCTGCTTAACAGGGTAGGGATGAGAACCATAAAGCAAGCGGACACTCGTGGATTCTGGTATCCTCAGAAGTGTGTTTGAAAAGCAGTGACTGGTTCACTGCACTATTGTTCAAAGATTAAGACAAGCAGAATAAAAAAGCAGCATGGTCATCCTCTCCATCACAGAAGACACATTTTCCACAGTGTGTTTCTAAGTGTTTTGTCTGATCTCCTTTTAAAAGCCCCATTAAGTGGGGGCTACACCAGCAATTTTGGGGAATTTTTACTAGTCCAATAATAGATTTTGACGTTTGTCCGGTAGTTGCCCTGTTATTTTTTGATTGGTATTACTACATTGCTACATTTAGCTCTTGGATATTTCCAAAAAGTTTTCCTGCAAATCTGTGATTTTCATAAACTTACACACAATCTTCACTTCATCATCTTATAGATAATACTTCAAAACTTTGCTGCTTAGAGACAGCAGAGGTAAAAAAGCCTAAGATGTAAGCCTCAAGATTTGAGTTCAAGCTCATGTAAATACAACAGATACATGGATTTCTGTTCTGGTCAGTATCAAAGGCTTCTTTCCATCCATGTAGCTACACATAAATGTGAGCTGGAGGCGTAAAAGGCAGTTTCTCAGGTGCCTCCAGCTATGTAAATTTCATATGATTTAGCTGACCATTCTAGTTCCCAGCACTCAAGATGTTTTTCCTTATCTTGGCCTCACACTTTCTTGATAGACTTTGTTTTCCAGCTCTGCTTTGACGTAACAAGTGTCCTACACTGAATATTTTGTCATAGGTATGGCTATGGAAAACCAAACCTTCTGTTTCTCTGAGTATCACTGATGTTTCTGTTGCTCCTAGAGTCTTTGATGCCATTGTACAACATGCTGCAAATGAAAAACATGTTCTCTGTCTCATAATTAAATGGTTCCGTTTTGCAAGGGAGCCTAAAACAGTGTAACATGCTAATTTTCATGAACCCATCAATGACTTTCTCAATGTGGCTGCATTTTCTCATCAGACATCAAATATCTCATTATTTTCAATTGAGAAACACCCAGTGCTTGATTCATTTTTCAGTACTAATTTAAAGGAAATGGTGTCAATACATTTGCTATTTCCCAATGAACATATTCAATGAAAGTGAAGGGGTTTTTTTAAAATTACAGTCACAGTTAAAAGTAGAAATGATATTCAAGATGGAGAAAAGAAAAAGAAACTGTTTTTCACTAATAAAATCAAATTATCTCTAAGTGGAAGTAAGAAAAAGCAGGCCTGAGGAAGATAGACTGAAAGGGCTACTAAATATCAGAGCACAATGAAAAAGATACAGAAATGCAAGTGAAGAAATAAAAAGATAACATTTGTATATAGACTTGTGCTAGTCTCAATGGATTATATTATATACTATAATTCCTACCACCATGAAAGTTCTAACTTATGAAAAAGTTGCCACTGGTAGGGAAAATAATCATAGGAGGAAGTATACAGGAGATTTAGAAATTCACACACCCACATATTCTTCTTCTGTCCCTCCACCCCAATTGTGTCTGTCATTTTCCTCATAGAACTTAGTTTATTTTGCTTTCTTGATCGGTATCTGGTCATGGTCTTGGCTGGGGCAAATTTCATATTTCAGCTTCACAGCCCCTGTGTTGAGAGTAGATGTGTCCCATTCAGTAGCTCAGTAGGATAAAACCATCCAGTGCTTAACTTATCCTAAATCCACTGACTCTTCTTATGAGTAGATTTTTTCATCCTGCAATGTACCACAACTTGCTTTTACATTTCCACGACGTAAGCTTTTTTTCTCTTTCTTATTCTTCTGACTCTGAACAGGCTTTCATTCAGTCAAAGCATCAGTGTCTTCCTTTTATACTGCTTTTATTGACAATTGAGCCTGGTGCACTCTTCCGTGATATGGGGGGAGATAATGCTCTTGATGCCAATCAGTCACTCTACATAGGAGATAGAGTATTCCTCTAACAAATATTTGACTAACCTTTCTCCCAGCCATATATATCTGAGTGAATCTCTATAAAATTCTGTGACCTACCAGGTCCACACGACTCTTCAGGGAGAGGACTTACTGGAAGTTTTAGGGTGGGAGGAGTGGGGCAAAGGAAAGAAAATAAAATTAATGACCAAAAAATTCACCTGGTATGAATGAACAAAGCTTTACTGAAATTAGGATCTATGTCATTTTACTTTGGTTAAGAATTAGATTACAGAAGTTTATATTCCCAGAACCTCTCCTGGTATAAATCTTAGAATTTAAAATTGTTTCAGTCAGGTCATGATTTGGCAGCAAGTTCAGCCACTTAACTCCACTTCTTTGGAGAAGACCTGACTTTTAAAAGATTATCTCTTTACTGACTTCATATGAATGTCTTACTCTCAGCGTCACTGGCAATCTTTTGTAAAAGGAACACTCTTGGAGGGTGAAAGCAAAGGAAATATTTCTTCAGAAGCCAAAAGAGGTGGGCAGGAATTCAGCTGGTGGGAAAGTCTGAGAAAATAGCTTAAATGGATGTTGCGTGAATGGGACCACGGAGCAGCCCACAGTGATCAGGGCATAGAGTGATGCTGTGGCTAGGGCTACTGCAATTCCATAGAAACACAGTTAAACCTCTGACAGGGATGATCTCTTTCACATTACCAGACTACTAATGCTGGGATAGGAAGCAAGACTTGAGATTTAGGCAATTAGGGCCCCAAGTCTGAAACATGCATGCAGAGCTTGCTACCAAGGAGTGCCCAAAAGGTATCAAACACATATGGATGTGTTTCAGGATCCAGCTGCCCTCATCATGCTTTGGCTGTGACATGTTCCAATGTTTGGGATGTGGTCACAATGCAAATTTAAAATGTGAGGCACTATTCAAAATTGGCGAGAAGGAACTGACTAATGGGGAGATGACAATGGCCTGTGCACAGAGTGGAACTTTTGGGCTAGAGAGGATATTTTTGGAGTTCCTCAAGGACTGGTCTCAAGACTGATATAACAGTAATTTCATTAATAGCATTTAAAAACAAACAAACAAACAAACAAACAAACAAACAACCCCCCCAAAAATCCCAATCTGTTGTAAATGGAATTTTCTTATAGGAAGTTTAAGATATCCACCATTATCAATAAAGTAACAAATATACGAGGAAATCATACAGAAAGCACCAGATAATGTCAGTGATGGGCATAAGAGAAAGAGAATGACTTTCAAGCGACAGAACAAATTTGTCATTTCCAAGTCAATGCAAAAAGGATATGTGGATCAATGATGTGAGTATATTAATGCAAATCTGCAACAATATGGATGGATCCTGTTAAGTTTCTTGCTCACCAGCCTGAAGGAAGAGACAAACTAATCAGGTAAGTCAGCCTCAGCATAAGCACCTCAGTTAAGAGTTGACCTGACTTGCAAAGTCACCAATATCGAAAATAATTGAGGACAGTAGTGCCCTATGTGCAGCCAAACATTTCTGAACTTTCTCTGTTTTATGTGATGTGCTTTCAGTGACATGAAGCATCAATCATTACCTTGTAGAGATTGCAATGCAACTCAGCAAGGACTGGGACTCATATTTGTGCTGGTGACTTTTTGGCCTTAGTGTCTTTGTGTAATATTTCCTTCCCTTTTCAGTATCTCCTCAGTGAGAAGGAAGCAATAGGCACCAGGGCAGGGTCTGTCTGCTGGGCACTTAGGAGGAACCCGAGGGACACTGCAGCCAGTGGCCTGCACTCCTCAGTCAGTCTGGGACAGGCTGGTGGGTATGGGAGAAGGAACAAGACAGACAGAGCAGCGCCCCTGACAGGCTGCCTGGAGGCCCCAGCAGGGTGTTAGAGCACAGCCAGTGAGTCAGAGAGGAGAAGATGATGCTCCAGAGCTGGGTGGATGCGAATCAGACTCTGCCTGTGGGGGTGGGTCCCAAAGCCATTGCTAGTGCTGCCAAAAGGCTGAATGCAGAAACACCACCCAGGTGTCCATTGCTAATCCCTGCTGTCTGAGCTACTGGCACTCTCACAGGGATCAAAAATCAAAAATGTGGCCAAGAGGACAGCAAATCCCAAGGCACCCACTTGACAAATTTGTCCTGCAAGCCTGGCGCACCACATGCTGCAAGGCTGGGCATCTTGGAAATGCTTGCTTATACCACCCAACATACTCATTTGGGATGCAAGAAGCACACAGATGAATGCACTATCTGGGAGAAACGCAGCTCTGACAGGTGTACAGAAGCCTCTACCCTGGGACAGAAACACAAAGCCACACCTGCACGTTCCCATCAGGCAGAATAAATTACAGTTTTGGATCATAGCCCTTGGGCTGTAGTACAAGCCAGCAGATACAACCCTGAAGAGCTTCCCTTTAAGCTATAAAACAGAGGGATTGGGTTTGGTCCTACAAACTGTTTTTTGGCATTAGCATTGGTTCTGGTTTTAAGCAAATAATTTTAAATGTGATTTTTTTTGGGGGGGAGGGGGGGAGTTATTCACACCAGGCTATTCATCTGTGCCAATATGTCTAATGTAAGAAATTGTAGGCACCAGGATTTACAGGCTGAATATTGCAGAAGAAAAGGAAGAAAAAGACCACTATGATTTCAGCTCCAGGGAAATTAAGTCAAGGTGCATAGATTTCCCACTCTCCACTGCTTCTTGCAAACCAGACAAATAGGCCTGAGCAGTTAGCAACTCACTACTCCAGTAAGTGAAATTTCCCCTTATAAGTCTAAAGCTTCCACCGAAAAAGAGCATCTTAAACTACTGCTGGACATAACTGCTAAGACCTATTTGGCTCACAATTTTCAGTCAATCCATCAAAACAAGAGGTACACTTGCAAGTTCCTACTTAGCCACATGCCCCCAATCTTAATTTATTCAAACTTAAAAGTTTGGTTCAGGCCCATTTCCAGTGAAGATGTTATCAAAACTAAAGATGATTTACACTGCTGGTAAATCTATTACTCAGAGAGTCTACTTGTCTGGTTTCTTGTCAGCCTACAGAGGTTTTTTGTTGTACCTTTTTTTTTTTTGACAGCATAGTAACATTTTCTTTCTTCAATGCTTCATTAGCTTGTCTTACTTATGCAATTTTCCCCATTTTATTTCATGTAAATCAAACTACTCATCAGCTCTGTAATGCCATCAGTGTACAAAGAGCCTTCTATTAAAAGAAATAATCACATAGTAAAAAACAAGAAAAAAAAAGAAAAAAACCACAAAAAACCCCTAAAAAAACTCTAAAACTTATTCAGGTAGTATAAATTGTTGGAGAACTATTCATAAGTGGTATATAAAGCTAAAGGCTCTAACATGGCTGGAAGGACATGGGAAGAATTTTAACAGGATTAGATTCTCTACTATGTGGTTGAGGTAGGATGGTCAGGAAATATTTTACAAACTACAGGATTTTTGCCTTACTATACCTGATTTTTCTTTCTTTTAGTAAGTATGGCTAATGGTGCTCACGCTTCCGTGCCTTAATCCACCTGCTAAATATTTCCCTCTTAAAAGGATGTGTCATAAACAGAATATTCTGTTTTATCACCAGCAGAGACAGGTGAACTGCAAGCAGTTTACAGCTTTACATGTGAGTATTTTCTCATCTCTTGAAAGATCCAAAATGACAGCAGAACTGAGCAGTGAGACTGTCAGTGCAGAGCTGAGATTGGTTGTGAGAGAGAGGTTTTGATGGGAGGCCTGGGCAGCCACAACCACATGGAAAATGGAGATGCAGAACTTGGGTGAAAGAGGGAGTGAAAGCAGGGTGTGTGCAAGGACAGGACATGAGATGCACTGACAGAGATCCTGCTCCTGCCTGGGTATCTCCTCACTGGGGACAAGCTCCTCCTTACATAAGTAGGATGCAGGGCAGAGAGGTAGAAAGCAAAGGGAGAGGTTGTGAGGATCAGCGCTCTAAGCACCCTTATAAAACACAGAGTCTGAAAAGAGCAGCTCAACTAGAAAAAATCCCAACTTTTCAGTTATTAATCCTGTTATACATCTGATGACTGATATTCAGATGCATAGATATATATGTTCGTGTGCACACAATTCATTATTTTCGTCCCATTTTATCACTGCTTTTTATCCTAACATTGAGTCAAATACTAAGCAAAAATCACATCATTAAAGCAATAAGAAAGCAAATGGCTGAATGCTGAGTGAGCAGATGAGAAAACAGTGCAAATCATACCTAGCAAACCCTTGGGGGCCTTTCCCAAGCATGATCAATAACAAGTCAGTCTTCTGAGCAGAAGGAATTTCTTCTAGGACAGACAGGCAACAGCACCTGACATTTGTATCTCATAAACAGTGTACATAAGAAAAAATTTTCAGATATCACTATTTGGAATGCAAGAGACACAAGCAAAACTGGTGAATTATAGGATTGTTTCATATATACTGAAAGTGAGGAGAGAGAGTTCCAACAATGTGCAATTTAACCCAGAGAGCAAACACTGAAGCTCAGTATGATGAGACACAAGAAGAAACACCTGTAAGAATTTTTTTTAAAAAACTGAAATATAGACGAAACAGCTGTTAAAAATCTCAGGGAGAAACTTGGTGTCAATTTCATTAAAAAGAAACTTTCACTTGAAACTAATGTCCTTGCTTGCAAAAGCCTTTTGGTTTCAACAGAAAAAGAACATTGGACTTAGAAAAGATCACTGCTCATGGCAGGAGAGCCCTAATTAGCTGGTGGGGACCCTGGGGAGTAGATCTTGTGCATAGTTGTGAGGCTTAACATTTCTGGCTAGATTGCCTGTCTGTCTGCAGTGAGGCAGGATGCACAACCAGAAGCAGTCTTTTCTGACAGTACCACTGCTTTCAGCTTTGTCTGAACCTGGGAAGTGTACCAGTTTGTGTGAGTTTAAAAATATCAGCCAGTTTTTCACTACAGATTTTGGTTTTCCCTCTAATTCTGGATTGCATTTCCAGCAATTTAGCCAGTAATGAAAGCAGCTGCAGATAGCACACCAGCTAGGGCTAGTGGGCCCTCAGCATGGTTTGCAATTCAGCTTCCATTCCCAAGGACTCCTCTGGGTCAATCCAAGGAAAGAAATGATGGGGAGGTTCCAACATCTACCCCAGTTCTTGCCTGTCATTTGTCCCTGAAACTCACACAGCAGCATAACAGCAATCCAGAGCCAGCACCTGACACATCTCTAATTAGCACTGTTCTTGCAGTTCTACTTTGGATTTTTCCCCTGTGAAATCATTCTTTTTTGAGTCAGGACACTCACTGCAATTTAAAGCTCTTTCTGCTGCATTTGTTCGAGATTATTTGTTTCTACCCGATCACATCTAAACACTCCTGGAATGGATGGCAGTAGCTATCTTTTCAATCCAGAGGAAATCTTCAGATAACCAAGAATTTAGTGCATAAATGTTGTCCTTCATTCCACTTACTCATTCTTTTACATGATTGCAGCTGACTGGGGTGGAAATTTGCAGAAGGTAAATGCTGAGCAAAGTTGTCTCCTTGTACTAACCTCATTTTCACAAGAGAAATCTTTCTGAACTTTTCACAGACTTATTTTATGATTTTTTCTTTTCTTTCTTCATACCCAAACAGGTCAAATCCTTACCTCGAAGAACTTCATCCTGTGTCAATCTCAACTATTGGGAATCACATCCACCCCAGATACCCCATTTTTAGTAGGAATGGGACATAACAGAGCTGTTGTTACCAAGAGCTTGGTGAAATAAAAGTGCTTTACCAGCATGGGGCATGGGTTACCCCTGTGAACACTGTTTTTTTTTTTTTGAGCTCTGACAACTCCAAGGTCTTCACATACAGGAAGCCCTGGAGAAAGGGCTAAAGGACAGAGAGGTTCAGATGGTCTTGCTAGCTCAGTGTCAGCACCACCACCAGGCTGGGAGGAAAGTGGGGATATAGGAAGGGGTGAAGACATGGCCAGTCTGCTCAAAAGAGGCTTGACTATTAAAAGGTCAGGAGCTGCCCATACTGATACACTGCTACCAGGTCCTGCTCCACTCCTGGAACAGAGGAAAAAGTCAAATTGTAGTTATTCACTCCCAATTAAAGAAAGAATTCTTAGCTGGTCAACTTGTATCCGTCCAAAAGTTGAGGGGATGGAGAGTGTAAGAGCTCTCGTTGAGCGACGGAGTTTGTATGAGGGCTGAGAGAGCCTCATTGAGGCCTTGCTGCTGAGTGATGCTCAAAACCTGTTTTGTAAGTGGGACAGAGGGAATTTGCAGAGCAGGCTGCCTCCCTGCATCGTGTCATGGTGGCTGGATTGCAATCCTGGGAAAGTTGGGGTCCTACAAGGACCAGGTTCCTATGAAGTCTGTAAAAGAAACCAAAGGAAAGAAAGCCCATTTTCCCTAGGATATAACTTCCTACATGGGGATCCTCACCTCTTGCCAAAATAAGAGGATTCATTACATGCAAATTAACTGAAACCTGCAGAGACACATGGTAGCATGAGATGCAAGACAAGCAACTTTTTTGCATTTTCTGTACATGCTCTACTGAAGGGGCACAGCATCTCCACAGCATCTTACAAAGTCTCAGTTAAAGTTTCACTCTTGCCTTCCATTTGTGATGACTTTCCACCCCCACCTTGACATCACCTCCAGGTGTGTCTGCTGCATTTCTCTTGCCATTTTTGCACAGATAGCTGCCAGAAAAAGGCAGCCAGGGGGCCAAAGGCAGCATCTCTCTGAATACAGAGTATACGGCTGAAGTCACAGGGTGAAGATTACACAGGCAATCCTCCTGCATCAGGAAAAGCAGGCATTTGCACTGGCCTCAGGTAGCTTGGGAGGATGCTGGTGCTTGTCCCAAGATAGTTTTAATTTGACTTTGTGCAAGAGTGGATAATAAAAATTTGGGAAAATAGACAGTGCAGGGTTACTGCAAAAAGGCCCTCAGTCCCTCCTTGTCAGAGGAGAGCCACCTGTTTCCTTCTGCCCCTCCATATACTTCTGAATTGCATAGCTATGAACAGGGGTAAGACCCAAGAACATCTCAGCCCAAAGTTTTTGCTGTGCTTTGCAACTGCTGTGGGGCAACCTTTGTGAGATTTCCCAATTGCAGGAGGACATCCAGTATTGCACCATTCCAAATAATCCCTAACTCCAGGAATTCTTTGGGAATGCACGTGTCCCAGTTTCATGAGATTCACTGAACTGAGGGTGCTCTGATTTGTTGGATTGAATCAAAATATCCATCTGTTGCAGGGATCTGGAAAACACAGGCATGTGAGCTTCACTAAGCTACTCAGTCTTCATAAATATTGCCAAAGGGAGCTTTCTGAATCCTCAGGTTCTATAGGTATTGTAAAGAATATTTCAAACTCCCTTTGAACTCACTACAAGAGTATGTTTTGAGGAGGAAGATACTGAGATTTTCTCCCCTCTTTCTTGGAGGCCTGTAGATTGTCTGTGGAGGGCAGGAAAACTCCTCTCTCTCTCAAAGAACTGGGAAATCAGTGCTGCTGTTGTTCCCACCCTCCCTTACCTTCCTGCCCTGACATCAAATTTCTGTGTTGCACCTTCAGCAGAGATACGCCCTCAGGTTTGCTCTCACTGGCAACTGCTTCATCCTTAACCCTCCCAAGAGGTTTCTCCAGCAAGTTTCAGGCTCCTCATAATAATTCAGTGAGACATATTAATGGTGCTCAGGAGAGAGGACAAACTCCTTCCTCTGCTCAGCAGCAATGGCATCTGGAGCCACCTACACAGAAACTGCACCTCTAAGGCAAAGGAGACACAACTTCCCTAGTCCTCAGAAAGTAAAAGTATTTGATTACCATAATATACCAAATATATGCAAAATACAAGCTATTTCATGCCTCCTGTATTTTCTTATATAAAGACTGAAATAATAACAGAATAGTCATTTCCTTATTCCACACAACTACATCATCTCCAAAGCACTGGCAAGCGGTTCTCTGAGCAAGTCCAGTGCAGTTGTAAACAAAATTAAATGCACCTGGAACTGAAAATATCACAGACAGCTACAGGACTGCAACTCTGGCTGCTTTCTTCAGCAGATGGTGGAAGAAAGGCTGGTTTAGATCCTTTGTAATACAAGCACCAAGGGTGAGCTTTTACACCAGTTACAGTTCTTTTTTCCCTGATAGTGTCCTGTGCCCATGGTAGGAATATGCAGTCATTCTAAAACTAATGGTCCTTGGGCTTCATTAAGACTTGATGTTTAAAATGTCATCCATGATACAGAAATTAAAACCAGATAAAAAGTACTAGATCAGTCTGTACCTTCCCTTTTTCTATGGCAGGGACCTTCCCTAATGTGCATCATATTGTGGTCTTCTCATGTGATTTTTAAAGGTCAAATTAACCATGGATCTATCAATTTATAGGTGGCTCTGACATTTTCACTGCATTTGTCACCTTTCTTATATATCCGACCCTCCCTTCACTTACCCTTACTTATTATGTGGATAAGATACCCTACTGTCTCCACCTTTAGCATGGGTCCCTTGGTTTGATAACTTAAAAGACTGATGAAGTGGTAGTGGGCAGAACTAACTTCACCATTCACATAGTGCACAACAGTCAGCTCTGGTATGAATTTTAATTATTCACATAATTCAGTTTCCCTGACTCAGACAACACATTTTTGGCACCACAAGTCTGAGAACAGCATGATGCTCACAAGGCTGAGGCTCACCTTTGCTGGGCAGAGATGGCTGTCAAGTCTGTAACCTCTGCCGAAGTGGCCGCCGAGTCACAAGGTCATTAGTAAGAGTTTGCCAGCACGCCACACAGTGAGTCATACTTAACAGCCCATCTGCTGTCACACTTCATAAAATATTTTCCTATTATTCCTCCTTCCTGTTCTATTCCTAAGGAGTAAATCAATCCTCAGCGGATGTGTAACTGCTAGAACCCATTTTTGCACATAAAAGAGAAGAAACAGTTGTTGCCTTTCCCACTACCCCAAATATCTGATACTTCTTATCATTCTTGCTGACATTTTAACAGTGGTAACTGCTGTTAGGGATAAGCATTAGGATTCCTAGTAACAAGCCAGTGACCCATTTTACTGTGGACTGTAAAGACAAAGCACAAAAGCTGCACCCCAAACAGCTCCAGACTAAAGGCAATTCCCCTCTCACTCAGCATGGATTCCCCTTTAGGAGCAGCCTCCTCATTCTTGCTGCTGACTTCAACCAGCCTTTATGGGGACTCTTTCTGAATACCTAATTCCTCATTCTTTTCCTTCATTTCCATGCTCAAACCTAAGTTAACGTTAACAATATTTCAGTAGGTGTGGTATTTTATTGTTGTCTCTGTCTCTTCTTTAAAAAAAAAATAAATGAAAGAAACTCGCCTGTATTGCTAAAATTGTCTAAGTAGCAACAACCTTCACAGAAACTGCGTCTTCATTCTGCCATTTTATACTATGTAAGTCCCATTAGTCACCCTGAATTTTAGTGGCTCCATTTTGCTGTCTGTTGGGGTTTTTTTCCTAGAGGATCTGAAGGGGGCAGGCAGAAGAGATTATTGTGAATGAACTGATAATTTTCTGAACTCATTAAATATGCCATCAATTATCAATAATTAATGACAACAGGGGTACATTCCCCTCCTTCCCATGAAGCCAAGAATGCTCTTTAATAGCTGTACAGCAATTCTTTGAACAAAAAAGACAATGAATCTGCTCCTTAGGGGTAACAGTAAATGATCTGGATTGATGCTTTCCATTCCTCTTCCACTGCACTTTGCATTTAACATGAACTTTAAAGAGAAAGGATTTGCTTTCTAGTCAGTTAATATTATGTTTACTTCACCTCTGCAAATGCCTCGAAGTGTAAGCAGCAGATGTCACAGAGCAGCCTCTGGAAACCTTTTTACTGCTTCAGCTCTGTGATGAAACTGCACTCTGCAAATGCCAATAGCTTTCCACTGAAGAAGCCTTCAGAGACATCAGCTCCTGAAACCCTGCAGCAAACAAGGCACCCTTCCCCTGCCATGGAGGAGTGATGAAGCAGAAAGAGTGACTTGCAGGAGCCTCCAAGCCAGAGGACAAGAAGGAAAAGTGAGGGTGAGCACATTCCTGAGACTGGCAGCTGGGCTGTCCTCATGAAACCCGGGCAGCATTGATCCTGGTGGCCATGGTCACATACTCCACACCTCCTCCTCCCTGGACCAGAGCAGTTTCTCGTGGAATGCTGCTGGGAGAAGCACATGCAATTTTATTTCACCAGTGGGTGATACAGCTACAGCAAAGGACAAATCTGAAGGGAAGGATGAAGCAATCTCACTCCGAATGCATGAGACTCAGAAGATCTGCTTGTACTTTCATTGCAATGAATATTGTTTGTTTTGATTTTATACAACTTAGCTGTTTACCCACAGGCAAAGGGCTGACGTTTTCTGGACATGAAAATAAAAGTAAAACAACTGAGAGAAGAAAACAAAAGGGAAAATTAGGTAATGATCAGCATATTTTTACAGAAATTCAGAGTTTTATGTAAGTATTAGATTGTCTTTATGTCAAAGGGAGAAATGAGATTGCAGGTTAATAAGACTAGTGAAATTTAACAGATTTTTAATGTAACACAGACAGAACCTTGTCAACCTTCCAGTTCTAGTAACAGAGGACGCACTTACGCAAAAATTTAAAGACATGGACCAGAACACAGTACCCTGTGATTGGACTAATCATGCATACACCAGTTCTACTGTCCTTTGCATCTTGCACTGCATTTTACACCTTTTAAAAATAAACACATAAATTAGGGTTGTCTTTCCTTATTTCTGTGCAAAACAAATGCAAAACCCGAACATTACATACAGAGGGGAAATAAAACAAACCAAAAAAACCAAACAAAACAAAGTAAAAAACTGTTTAAAGACAGAATAGTATTTAATAGATTAGTTTCGCAGGAAAAGTTATGGTTTCACCGGTAAATAAAGAGGAAGAACAGGCTGATTTGCTTTAACTGAAAATAAGAAGACTTATACTTTCAATATTTCCATCTAAAATACAGGTTCATTTCTGGTGGCTGATGAAGAATGGGGCACTTCTAAAAAACATTCTTTTATTTTTTGGAGACAGGGTAGTGAGATTGCCTGTATGGGTCCATCAAAGGATGCATTACCGATCCTGACAGCAATTTTACTCTGTTTCATAAACTGGCAAAGAGGAAGGAATTGTTCATCTAAAAAAGTAATAGCAAAGAAAAACTGAGATTCTTCCTAGCATGTACAACATGGAGAAATAAAAATACAGTGTGAAGGCAGTTGTGATCCTATGTAGTGAGGCAAATGATACTTGGAAGTTGGTATCATGTTAAGTTTCACAGGAGCAAAGAGACCCATGCTGTTCTAAGGGACAAATAAGAGGTAGAAGCACTCAACAATGTTTGGTGTCCATGCTTGGGCCTGCAGGGAGCAAATTAGGAAAAAGTCTCAGGTTACTACTTTGCAAGTGGTCCTCAAGTCTGGGAGAAAGCCAGACTGGACAGGGTCCTGAAGTCTGGGAGAAAGCCAGACTGGACAGGGCCCTGAAGTCTGGGAGAAAGCCAGACTGGACAGGGCCCTGAGCAACCTGGTCTAGCAGGTGGCATCACTTCCCGTGGCAGGGGGATGGGAACTAGATGATCTTTAAGGTTCCTTCCAAACCAAACTATTCTATGAGAAGGTTGAAAGTAGCAGCCAACCAGCCCAATTTTCACATTGTGATGACTTCTGCAAAGCTGAGTACATGAGCCCTGTGGCAGCTCTGTGAGAACTGGTTTTCCCAAACCACTTCCACTTCTGAGATTTCTCTTGTTTCACACCAGGACACTTCTGTGACATCTAGAAGATTTTCTTGGACCTCTGAGAGGTACCCATCTCAGCTGGGTCAGTAATGTCATGGGCAGGGCCTTCATGCTGGACAGAGATGGCCAGGGGTCAAGTCCCTTGTTTTTCCCAGTCATGGGCTGGAGCTCAGGTTTTTCATGTGCCAAGCAAGTCCCATAAATACCTGTCCTGTGCAACGCAAGATTAGTTAACTATAAGAATACAACCCCATATCAAGACTCTTTATTAAAAGCACAGATTAAAACCTTAGAGAACTATCAGGAAAATTAGTACAGCTAGGAATTATTCTGGTCTGGGGAGACTTTCTTTCATGGACTGAAACAATTTGCACTTATACAGCCCACATGAGCTTCAGGGGGAAGAAACAGTTCCGTGTGAACAAAAAAACCCATTAACTTGAATGTGAGAAAAGAAAGACAATGACTTCTGTAGGAGGCAGCTCCAGGAAAATGGAAAGACAGGAAAATAATATGAGATATACACCAGAAAGCTCCAGAGTGAAGGGAAATAGCATGAGAGAAACCAAAAAGAATATTAAGCTTTAAAATTAGTGGGGAAAGTAAAATTATGAAAGAGATCTCCACAGGAAAACAAGCAGAGGTGGTGACTTAGGGGAAGTTCAGAGGGTTTCATCTGTAAACAAATGTAAGAGATTTCAGAAAAAAAAAAAAGGAACTAATAGTAGCAGGAGGAGGTGCACAGAGGAGAGCGTTTCAACATCATGGGCATAACCAAATCAGAGCGGGGAAGCGAAAGTCTGAAAGGATGGGTCTGAGATCAGGGAGGGGAATGATATAGCAGGTAATGACACAAAAGCTTTCAGATTTTAACCTAGCAAAACTGAGATATTTTGTCTTGCAGTGACTTTTGTGCTCAACTGCATGTCAGAGCTGCACTTCAGACAGCTTCACCTTCTTTGTTAGCAAAAAAACGGCCGTCAGGATCCCAGGGATTGTGTATACATGCCCTACCTGGAAAAATTACTGTCAATTAAAAGGATCAAGTTACCACTGAAATCAAGAGTTGAAAGGCATCTTAGGAGGTTTCCTGTGCTCCAGACAGAGTTATCTGAGCCTTTTTCAATCCTGACATATGTTTCTCTAACATATTTGCATCCAAATTAAGTCACTGATGCAGTAAGACTGCATCAATTTTTAATAACTAAATCTGTTTAAAACTTGAATCTACTTCTGCCCAGAAAGTTGTCATCTCTACAGACTGAGTGAGAAGCCCAGTCTCTCATGGGGCTGCAGGAGGCTGACCCTCTTTCTTTTTGAATGGGAATGAAGCTGTATATATGGGATAGTGTTGTGCTATGTACAGTTTTGTTCCTTGAAGCACATATCTAATTCACTCACAACATTCAGCATACCAAGAATAAACTGGAAGTCTCAGTGCTCTTAAAAAGAAAAAAAGAGCTCTTTTTTTTCAAAAACAAACAAACAAAAAAGGTAAACATTGCTTTAAAGTGCTCCAGTTTAATCTGAATGTGAAAGTGGGTGAAGTCATGTTGCTCAGTGCTGGAGAACAACCAGCAGCTACAGACCAGTCTTGGGTAAAGCAAACAGCCATGGCACCATGCAGCTTCTCCTCCAGCCTCCACCAGATACCCTGCTCACACCCTACCTGCTTTGTACCTCTGGCATTTTTAAGCCTCTCCAAATCCTCTGTTTCCAACTTGTGGAGACTGCAAGACAGATTCCCATAGGATGCTACAGCTGAAAAGGGCCCGGATGGTTGGTGTGGACTCGGGCAAGGCTGATGGCCTGAGTCAGCCTAGCTGGTGTTGCCACTCCATCTCACTGCACTTTCACCACCACTGTCCCACAGCAGCAGCCACTCAGCTGGCCCAGCGTTGGTCTTGTGTAAGCAACCGCAGCAGAAAAAGTTCACACTGAGCAACACCACACTGCCAGTTGCCAAATGTTTATTGTACAAGCCTGGCTAACCATAATAGGAACTTAGCTTGACCAAAACCAAAAGAAAAAATGCTTTTCTTGGGATGGAAGCCAAGTCAATTATTTCGTAAACAAGCTTGGTGCTCTTCCTAAGAATGGAGGTCAGATCCTCATTTGGTGTAAGTGGGCATGGCTTAAACTGGTCTCAAAGAGCAAGCCAACAGAAGCAGCCAGGCACTAGAAGTCACTTTATAATGCCTGTCCTACTATTTGATGCTCTTCAAAAGGTCAAGCACAACCTCCCCCTACTCTCCACTGTCCTGCACAGGACACCTGAATTGCCATCTCTGACAATGACTGGATCCAAGATATCAATGGCAGTGTATCAGCAGCTGAATAGAAAGATGCTTTAAAAGGGTCAGGACTTCTGCTATGGGAGGAATGCCTCAAAAGGTGATCAATACCTCTCTGTAGTTTGCTGCTTTACCCACAGCAGTAGAAAATCAACGTAGCAGGGTCATCTACATGGGATGAGATGGGCCTCCCTCAAGTTGCTCCTGAAGGCCGCCAGGGAGGTGGCAGAAGATGGAGAGAACCTTGGATGCCTGGAGAGGTGGCAGGCAGGAGACAGAGCGAATAGAAGAGCCAAGCTCTTCTGCTGTGACTCACTGATTTTCCACTTGAGTTTGTGTCTGTTCTTAAGGGGGAAAAAATACCAAGGCTGCTTTGGTGTCTTATTTTAAATCTTTCTGAGACAGCTTTTCTGCATCTTTTCTGTTTTTCACCTGGCATTTTATTTCTTAGTATAGGAAAGATGATGTTATTTTTCTGTGTTATCCCATTTGATAGCTACAGATGATGCAGTAACATTTGTTCACATTTATAAAAAATGCAATGATTCTTTTTTCTTATTATGCAACAAATTTGGAATTTGAGCTAAATCTGATTCTGGATGGAAGACTATCTCAAAGACTTGCTTTTCTAATTCACATTTAGGGGAGCTGAATGCATTTACTAGCATTCAAGTAGTTTGTCTTAATCCCTCTATTCTTTCTTTTCCTGACCAAAGATTTATACGGTTGGTTTTTTTACTGCATCCATACAACACAACACTTTATACATGTTTTTTTTTTCAAACACATGGAAAAATATTTTTCTCTAAAGGGGGATCTGAAACTCTATGAAAGGAAAAATAGCAAAGAATCACTCCCCTGCACAAATACACACACAACCAATGGATTAATTTCAGCAAGAGCAGAGGGAAAACCTGGCAGATGAAGTTTTCCTTCCTCTGAGGCACTTTGGCTAATTTACATCCTCGTTTCAGAGCTAAAGGCTCCCACTGAAAGGCAACCATGTGTTCCTTTTAAACAGGTAGATTTGATTAAAGGCTGGATTTCTGGAGCATGATCCTGCTGCCTCTGTACAATCAGTCCTACCAAGGATAATGAGATTACTCAAAGGAGTAAAACACTCCAGAACAGAACCCTGGAGTCTCACCAATTAATAGGAGAATTTTCTTCTTTTTTTCCATCCGCCCCTTTCTTTATTGCCCTTAAAATGCCAAGGGAGCTTCAGAGTTATAGCAATTATTGTTATGGAGAACGGGGCATAAAATGAACTGTTATTGCCTTTAAAAGAGCTGGAATCTTTTTACCTTTCAAGAGTAGGGCACAAAAATCTGTATGCAAATGAATAAATATAAATGCAAATATAATCTACACCAGGAAAAGCTGTTTTTCCCTGAGCTAAAGAAGCATAACGATAATCAGGCTCCCGACTGTAAACGGCACTCAGTGTTTTGTAAGAGCTGTGGAAAAACGAGGCAAGGGTTTAATCCACTTTCTCCTCTGGTTGGGGGAAACAGGTGTGGCTCCATTTGCAGGTAGCTTATTATTTTTCATTAATATATTAGAGGCTTTGTGCATATTTCAAGTGGTAGGAAATTTTGCTGCTCCTGCTCAGGAACATTCACAGGAGACAGAACAACATGGACTGTGCTGCTTTGCTCAGCTTCGATGGTTTATGAGGATTTGAAGAGGTAGTAAAACATCCTTTGGCAAACAAAGGCTTCCAAGTGGATTGAAGATCAGGCATGCTTTGTTTATCAATGGACAAACAAGAGTGGTATAAAACAGCAGAATTTCTTCTCTAACACCCCACCCTGCAACATATATCCCATGTGTGAATCTTCCAGGAGATGCCTTCCTCCAGTCCATGTGGGGCAACAGGGATCACATGCCTGAGATCTTGCTGCCAGCAGAGCTCCCTGAAGAAATATTTGCATCAATTCACAATTAAACACCAAGAAAAATGGTGAAAGAACAAGGAGGGCATAGAATACGTATCTGGGCTGAGGAACAGAGATGAAAACACAGACACATGAGTGAGTGCTGAACAAATGAGAGCCACGTAAGTCCAGCTCAACTGGAGGAAAAGCGTTGGTGTGAGGACTTCAATTTTCTATGCTTATGGTTACCATGGCCCAGAGAAACTGTGTTGAAACAAACCCACTGAATACCACTAATCACTGTGGTTTCAGCACTGGAAGGAAAAGAAATGAGGTACAGTGTGCTGTGGTCTCAGTCAGAAGGATTTGGAGCACTTTGGAGGAAACTTGATGGTGTCAAGGAAGGGGAGGGAAGCATTAAGTGATCCCCAAGTGTGTATTATGTCCCAAAATTTAGCTTGATACCAACTGTGGCAAGTTAGTGGGAATGACGTCCATTTAATGAAGAAGACAGTGAAGAAAGCAAGAAATGTGATAAATAAAGACAGTAGGCCATGGGGAAGGAAAAGAACCAAAATTACTTAAAGAATACCTTTTCAAAGGAAAACTTCTTGAAATGCTAAATGAAAAGACCAGTAAAATTCAGATGCAGACAACAGTCTGGGAGAAACTAAGAGTTCAGCAAAGGAGACAGGTTTAAATCCTCACAGGATGTGACACAATTTATTGGCAGAATAGAGAAGACGTTAAAAAGTCCCTAGCGAAACAAAAATTAAAGGACATTATTTTGCTGCAACATTCACAAAAAGACAACAGTGAAACAAACATACATTTTCCACGAGGTGTGAAGGTCAGAGCAGATGGAAAAGAAATCGAAACTGCTAGAGATTCGATTGTAGTGATAGGATTGTTGCCAGCACTGAAAAGAATTACAAACTTCTAAAGAGAATTTGGCAATAAACTAATGAGTCAGGAGACAGCAATGAAAGTAGGACACAATGATGACCTTAACTTCTGTATTAGGGGGAAAGAAAAGCAAGGCACAAGATACTTTTATCTGGTATAGGATAATGTACCGTTGAGACAATAGGTAATGTGGGAAGAAAAGGAAACAATAAACAAAATTATGAGTCAAGAAGAAAACCCTGGGAAGTTTCTTCAGATTTGAGAGAAACTTTAGCAGAGATATATTATCACAGAATCACAGAATAGTCTGGGTTGGGAGCGACCTTAAAGATCACCTGGTTCCAAACCCCCTGTCATGGCCAGGGACACCTTCCACTAGACCAGGTTGCTCAGAGCCCCAGTGAATCTGGCCTTGAGCACTTCTAAAGAGTGGGCATCCACAACTTCTCTGGGCAGCCCCTTTCACCCTCATAATTTCTTTCTAATGTGCAATATAAATTACCCTCTTTTAGTTTAAAACTTTCACCCCTTACCCTGTTACTGCAGCCCCTGTTAAAAAGGTTTTGTCCATATTTCTTATAGAAAGACAGGAAGGGAAGTTGATTCTGAATGAAGTCAAATACTCCTGATTCCAACTGGCTCTACTGCATCCCAGCTGGAAGGGTGGCAGGGAACCAGCAGGGTGACAGCCAGGTAAAAATCATGGTATCAGTGAGAAGGGTGCTCAGGAAAACCATGCAAGGGTGGGAGGCATACCACTGGCCTGAAAAGAGCATCTGTAAAAGAAGGTTGGAGAGAATGCACAATGGAGAAATGTCCAGGGAGCCAAGGTGTCTCAGTATGGGTCTCTGCACACATTGATAAGTCTCTTGTGTCCAAAACAGGTGGAGAACAGTGTATGTCCACAGCAAGGGAACCAGATGGGACACAACAGACAGGGTGCTTTGGCAAGGGGAGCCATTTCAAGGCACAGAGGAAACCCTTACAAAAACACACACATCAGGCAAACACCTCTTGTGTGAAAGTGGACATAAACAGCCCGCAAGGAACAAATAACAAATGGGGTCAAGTCCAAGAAGATCATTATCAAATGCAAGAGAGAAAAAGAGGCCCTAATGTTGTGAGTCGTTCTGCCTGGGCAGGCCCCTACTCTTGCTCAAAATGGTACTCATTGCAACAACTCTCATATCTCTGCTGGCATCGGTCAGAAAAAATACCAGGATGAGCTGAAAGGTGCTTACACACTTCAGTACCTCATTTTTCCCTGCAGCAGGCCAAGACCCAAAACAAGAAAAGCAGCCTCTCCATGGGCCTTCATTCAAAAACATGGCCAGGGTAGAGATGAATCATTGGGAATGGAGAAAATCATAGTGAAAACCCCAAAATGATCAGCAGAGTTTTCAACAGCAGTTGGAGAATTACTCACTGGTGATTCACATATTCTATGCTCAGAAGGAGCTGGTGATCACACCCTCTGATCTTCTGCACAAGAGGCAACTAAATCCTCACTTTGGTTCAGGCTCTTTATCAGTCTGGAGAATGTAACTTAAGCTGAGTTCTTCAGAGACTGCATCTAGGTGTCTGTCATGTCAGAGACTGCATCTAGGTGTCTGTCATGTCACCTGGTGGTCCTTCTCCATCTGGTGGGGATAAGGTCATAAGGTCAATATATTCACTGGAGCTTCAGAGCTTTCTTTGTTTCATCCTAAATTGACTCTCTTTGGTTGGTTGAATCACACCCTGGTGCTGACTGGATCCTCACCCAAAAAAACAAGATGCAAAGTTCTCAGAAGTGGATATAGATGCATCATAGGCATCCAGAACTGGGCAAGATATGTTCCAGGCTAAGAATCCTAAGGTCCAAAGCATCCTTACATTGATTGTTAATCTCATTTATTCTGAGCGTGTAAATAAATCACACTAGAAATTAGGTACAATTTTTCTGCCTTCAGCTTCCAACCATTGACTTTTTAATATCATTTTCTACTTAACTGAAGAGCTGTTCACAATTAAATTACTCTGCTATTATACTCTCATTTTCTCTGGATCAACAGAGTTCATTATGGTCTAGATCTGCTATCACTGAAGACTAGATAATGACATTGGATCAGATCAAATACTTCCATTAACCAGAAAAGAAGGCTCTGAAAGAATTTGTGAACCAAATGCTCTGTAAATGGGATTTGGTTTGCCACAACTTCATCTTTTCCTGCTAAAAAAAAAAAAAAGAAAAAGAGAAAAGAAAAAAAAAAAATAGCAACCCACACAAATTCCCGCAAACTTGTTTACTTCCAAAGCATTTACACACATAGGTAAGTGTGGATATTGATAGATGAAATAGAAGCTCCTTTCATGGGGAAGAAATATGTTAGGAGCAAAGAACATGGCAAAGGAATTTCCCCTACTTGTTTGCTATGGTGGGTTTCCTCTTGGATTGCATGGCAAGTGCTCACAAGGTGAAGGCTTGCCCACAAAAATACACCAACCAAAGTGAAGAGCCATCAGGTTTTTATGCTTTTACTCTCAAAACACAGTTTCTTCCTAACCCACTGCATCTGGATCACAGAAGAAATTCTGGAATCTACCAGCTGCCAATCAGTTATTACACACTACTGAATGTTTGAGTAGAAAACTGCTACTCTGAATGTTGTATTCATGCATAACTTATCAGGAGAGGTGCAGCTTTCTTTTTTATTCAAGCATTCTTTTTTCACTAAAACTATTTTCATTCCAAAAATAATTTTTCTCTTCTTTTTGTTGCAAAAGCAGAGCCCCAAGCCTGAGGGGAAAAATAAAAACCAAACAACATATGCTGCCAGAAAAGTGATACATCTTATTTTACACTGCTAAGGGATAAAAGGAGCAGCTCAGAAAGCACCAGGTTAGATTTGGAGCATCTGCACAGTTTGCTTAATAAAAACTGATGCCTGCTTTGCTGTTTCTCTTCCCCCATTCCAGTTAGCTGGAGTGCAGACCAGCCTTTCTCAGAGCAGGATGCTGTTGTTAATGATAACTACTGAAATACAGTGTTGGCAAAGACTTCAAGAGACATCCAGCTCAGTTCCTGGCAGGATCAGGAACACCTAAGCCATCTCTGACGAATTCAGATAGCAGATGACTCAAAGGTGTTTTGATACTGCCTGGAGGCTGTGGGAGATCTGTGCACACACTGACAGCCCAACTCGGACAGCAGGGACTGGGTCACACATGCATTTGGAAAATGCTCTTCCCACCAACCCTGAGGACTCTGGGAATTGTGTATCAACATTCACAGCCCAAGGGCTTACCTTAGTTCAACAGCTGATCTGCTCCAAGAGCTCAAAAGGAAAGGGCAGCCAACCACAACTCCCCAAAGGGGTTTTCCAGCATATACAAGGTCCACAGATAGAGAGGAACCCAAGCAACCCTGATGACCTTTGCAGCCCCAGAGTTGGAGGAAAGCAAGGATGGAGTCCTCAGTAATTTCACAGAGGACACCAAGCTGGGTGGGAGTGTTGATCTGCCAGAGGGCAGGAAGACTCTGCAGAGGGATCTGGCTAGGCTGGGTTGATGGGCCGAGGCCAATTGTGTGAGGTTCAACAAGGCCAAGTGCCAGGTCCTGCCCTTTGGTCACAACAACCCCTGCAGTGATACAGGCTGGGGGCAGGGGGCTGGAAAGCTGCCCAGAAGAAAAGGACCTGGGGGTGCTGGTTGGCAGCAGCTGAACATGAGCCAGTGTGTGCCCAGGCGGGCAAGGAGGTCAATGGCACCTGGCCTGTGTCAGCAATAGCGTGGCCAGCAGGGCCAGAGCAGTGATTGTCCCTCTGTGCTGGGCCCTGGTGAGGCCACACCTCAAATCCGCTGTTCAGTTTTAGGCCCCACACTGCAGGAAAGCCATTGAGGGGCTGGAGTGTGTCCAGAGAAGGGCACTGGGGCTGGGTAAGGTCCAGAGAGTGAGTCACATTGGGAGTGGCTGAGGGAGATGGAGATGTTTACCCTGGAGAAAAGGAGGCTCAAGGAGACCTCTACAATTCCTTGAAAGGAGATCATAGCAAGGTGGGGGTTGGTCTCTTCTCCCAGGCAGCAAGTGACAGGACAAGAGGCAACGGCATCTAGCTGCACATGGAGAGGTTCAGGTTGGAAATCAGGAACAATTTCTGCACTGGTTAAGCACTGGAATGGGCTGTCCAGAGAATTGGTGAAATCACCACCCATGGAAGTGTTCAACAAATGACTGAACATGGCACTCAGTGCTCTGGTCTTGTTGAAATGGTGGTGTTTGGTCAAAGGTTGGACTCGATGATCTTGGAGGTCTTTCCCAATGATTCTATGAATGATTCTGTGAGGGAAGGGTGTATGCCTGAGGGACCACTGGCTGACAGATACTTCTTTTGAGGTCTTTTGGGCTGTTTCCACAGTATTTCCTGTTCCTCCTTTACTGCTTGAGGTCCTGGGGGAAACTTGATCATTACAACATCAAGGCAAGACTCCAGGACCTTCAAGGCTATGCCCTAGAGGGCTGAGGTGTCCCCAGGGGCACCTTGCTCCTCTCCCTTCTACATAAAATACCTGTTCTCAGGTATGCCCAGGATGTCCACATGACACTACCAGGCAACAGCAGGTTCCAGCCTTCCTTCTAACTTAACATCCCCATCTCCTTATCAACTGGATCTCTAGCAAAAGACTACAAAGAACTTCCCATGCTTTGGGCACTTAATGCGTTAAAAATTCAATGCCCTTCAAATTCAGGTCATATGGTAGTGCTCTCTGCAGACAGACATCTGATGCTTGTAGAAAAGAATGAACAGATAGGGAACGGTAGCACAGAGGTAGACTGGAAATCAAAGTCATCAGAGAAAAAAATAAAAACTACAAAAAGTCAGAGACAAAACCTCTCTGTTGTTAATATTATTATTATTATTATTATTATTATTATTATTATTATTATTATTATTATTATTATTATTATTCTAGGATGACTTCATTTCATGATAACATCATCAAAATTGCTCCCGAAAGAAAAAAAATCAAACATACTTTTGTACCTCAGGTCTGGATTGCACTAGCCATATTTTAAAAAAACCAAAGAAAATAAATCCAAAAGCTCTTCCCCACTCCCTCTCAAAAAAAACCCAACAAACAAAAAAATCTCACAAAATGAACTCCATGACTCAAAAAAAAAAAAAAAAAAAGGCTAAAATCTGACAAAAATAGTTTCTAATTAATGAGTATTGGCAATTTGGGTGGATTTATATGCTTGACAAGAGTGAGCTAAGTCTTCCAGTAATTTTTTTTTTATATATAATCATCAGTGCAGCAAGAAGAGCTCTTTTTACCTTCGCACATGTCAGTTTTGTTCTCTGGGAAGAGCAAGAGCAATGTCTGATATTCTCCAAAAGCTGCTCTCACCTACTCCTGTTCCCAGTTCTTTCTCAAAACCAAATTGGTTCCTTGGACAGTGAAATGGAGACATCATTTCTGCAGCAGGATCCCACTAAAGTGTCTTCTAGATACCATCTAAATGCCATCTTTCCTTTTCCCTACTTTCTTTTCAATGATTCCAACGGCCTCTACTCAAGCTGGGGCATTCTGTGAGTAATTCTTGTCTCCGAAAAATGCTCTTACCCATTTAGAGTTCCTTCTTGTCCCAAATACTAGTGTAATTGTTGTCATCACCTCCCTTTAGTGCCCTGTGCAGCTCACCAGGAGAAGCAATCTGGCAGATATGTGAGTGTGGAAGCTGGTTTGGGAAGCAGACAGGCACCCAATTTACATGAGAGCTGGCAGAATTACCTTTCTGCTTAGTGATATCTCAAACTTCCTAAGCAACACAGGGCCTTCCTCTGATTAAAAGCCAAAGTTATTTTAATTCAGTTATTTGTATTCAGCTATAGCCTTTGTTCTGGGAACACAGCCAAGTGAAGTACTGAATACTTAGTGAGTATAATTAGAAAGGTAAGCAGCTCCAAAAGGAATGAAATCAACACACACACAGTCATTATACAGGTTGCATGAAGAGAAAGCTGAAGAGTGGAGGGCAAAGACTGGGACGCATACACAAAATAAAACTCCCCACACCCTAAGTGATCTGTCTCTACCAAACTGACATCTCTGTCAAATGAACTCCATTCCCCTCGTAATTTGGAGAAATATTTGTTTGTGGAGTGGGTGGGTTGGACTCATGGCCTGTTTGCTGAGGCAACAAAAGCTCTTGAAAAAGAACCTTCCTAAGATCTGACAGGCTTTGGCCTTCAGCAAACAACACATTCAAAATAAGCAAATAATGAGCAACCTTCATCGATGAACTGCCAGCACAGAATACCTTCAGATCTCCTGGAGCAGTTCCTGCCTAGTTGTCCTTCTGGCCTTTTCTCATGGCCCCATGTAATCATGTGTCTCTTCTGCTCTTCAGCTTTGTTTCCAGCATTTGAGTCATTGCTGTGTTTAACATTCAGTGTAGCTTCATAAAGAAACCAGCTTATCTCTGTCCAGATTGTTACAGGTATTTACATGCTACCTGGATCATGAGAAAATCAATAAGAATCAAGTACCTAAATATCCTTGAGAATACAGACTGCTGTTCCTCCTCTAATGCCCATCTATCCCTGTCCCTCCAGTAGAGTAAAAGCACTGCTTTTCTGCTAGTGGTATGACAAAGCCTTCCCATTCACACACAAAGGTGTCCTCTGAGGAGCAGAGGTTTTGCACTTAACTGGAACAGGCTGCAGTGACTAAAACTGGGAAAATATGATCAAAATAACAAGTGACTGCAATCACTTAATTGCTCCTGGGTGGTTTATGGACATGCACTTGTTCAGATGAGTCTTTTGGAGCAGGTTAGGCTCTGCCTGAGCACATTGTGCCATCCCTAAAATATCAGACTGTCATCCACAGAGCTACCTACCAATTACTAAGAATAATTCAAGTTCAAGCCTGATAGAGAAACTACTGGAAGGTCTGCAAAGATTTCCACTTGCTTAAAATTCTCATTAGTTCCTAACTAGTGTCTGGTTGCCCACCTTAGCGGGGAAGTCAAGCAGCAACTATGCAGGGTGTGTAAAAAGAAGTCTCTCTCCTATGAAAAATAACGGTTGAAACCTGCAGGATAAGGACTACAATATGAAGATAATCACAATACTCTTTCCACCATTTAGCATAACAGCAACTCAGGAATATAGACCTCAGGCCCTATCAGTGCAAGACACACACCCCCATGAACTTCTGCAACCTGCTCAGGACTGCCCTGGTTTCCAGTGCAGGGAGAAGCTGTTTCATGGAACCCACCATAAACCATCTTCTCCCAGCAGTGAAACATGCATTCCAGAGACAAAATTCTGGATCCAGCCTATGTTCTCATTTGAAATCTCACATCTGATTTTACAACCAGGAGGCTTCAGCATCCAAGAGAGTAAAGAGGATGAGAGGATGTAATCTGAGGTCAGGCTAAGGCTACTAAATTTTGCCATCCCAACTTTGCCAGATTTGCACTGGCATAGCTGTGCTAACTCCAGAAACATGAAAGAAGCTCCAGTGCTCTTGCTTGCAGAATTTGTTTTACTAGTGATCAGATGATGGAAATGAGAGTCCTAAATCACAAGGCATAGCAGAGCCTCACCAGGATAAACTGTGTTCCCAATAGGAAGTTTGGTCTGAGTATTTCAGAGGAATTCAGGTGTTGGTTTAACTTGTAGTGAGGGTTTATATTCCCTGCCTCAGAGCTCATTCTGCTCTGCTCTCAAACCACTGCCTGTCTCATGGCATCACAATTGTTTTTCTTGTTTGCTTTTACCTCCACCTATAAATAGTTTTTCCCAAACTGAAATTCCCCACTCCAAACCTAGTTTTAGCTTTTCTTTTAACTGATTCCCATGACAGACCATTGACTCAAGCCTGGAATGAAGTATTAAAGTTGGGCCAAACTCCAACAAGCCCAGGGCAGCCTCATTCAGTGTGGTGACCTACCCACAGCTAGCTAAGGATCAGATTCAGGAACAACTTCTTCAGCTTCACAAGCATTGATACAGTCAAGCCATTCTCCATTCAGTATTCCTGCCTTTACTTCAGCCTTCCTTTCAAATCCGGTGTTTTGAAAGGAGGGTGTTTTTCACCTCCCTCAGTGCCTAGGGGTTGAGTATAACATGTGTGACTGGCACACTCAGGATAAATACCCCCATGTAAGCACATAATCAATATACATGTAGCATTTTAGGCCCCACTGAGTCAATTTTCACACTCTGAATTTCTATTTGGCCAGTCTGGACCAGGGGCTAATCTCGCAGTCAGTCTCATTGCTGCTATCACATTGTGCAAAAACATTCAAAGTAAAATCAACAAAATATCCAACACTAAGGGAGATTTCATGCACCACTGACTTGGATCAGATATTTTCAATTTCCTTCGGTGTTCATCTGTGTTACAAGAGACTGGAAAGCGCAGTTTTGTTATGTCAGTCTTCTGGCTAGTATTTTAATCACTTAACCATACCTCTGCCCTTCAATTGGAAGGGGAAGTCTTCACTTCCTGGTCTGGTATTTCTGCACATATCTACTTTCTGCTTCATTTTTATTCCAGAGAGGGCTGTTTTTCAGCTGTGGACAAAATGACCTTTGAATATATGTCTACAAAGAGATTTGAGGTCTTTTGGCTGATGGTGACAGTGTGTATCTGCCATCACTACCAATGCCCTGATTTAAGTCAGGATTTGACTTTATTACCAGGATTTAAAAAAAAAAAAATTTACTACAGCACTCAGACTGCATACAGAAATCATGTCCAGATTATATAAAGCAGTACATCTGAACTCACAGTGCCTTTGCTACACTGTGGCATTACCTCTATTCATTGCCATTCTCTGTGAGCTTGATTGTGTCTTCCTGGTTAATTGCAATTTTTGCTGCAGTAAGTATTCTTCTACTTATGAAGATGCTTTTTCTTGAACTAGGGTCAGGTTTTCATCATTTTCAGTAAATAAATGTTGACCAAAGAGCACAATTTGTGCTGGCTTCCTTATGTGGCCGACATTTCCCTGATGAAAAGCACGTCACGAAGATGCAGTTCCCAATAATTTGCTCACAGTTTTGGCCTGGTCTGTATTGCCAACAAAGTATGTTTTTCACACAGGGATTAATTAAGGCACATTAGTCATCTCCTGAAAGCTAACAACAGGGCAATACAGTGCTAACACAATAGGTCTTCTCAACTGCTTGGCAGTGCTGTACTTAAAACTGTGACTGACCTGAACCTTGCTTCCTATGGGACCCCGTGGGGCTCTTGCTGCACATTTCATTTCTGCTTCAGAAAAGTTCCTTTTCTGAGTGATGAAGATGCAACCATAACTTTTAATTTTTTTTTTCCAGTAAGTGGGTGTGAAGGTGACAGAACATGAGTGTGCAATGCAGGCACCATAGCATTCTACAGCATTAGTTTTATATGTGATATTAGGTGATGTTAGGGCACTAATCCAACCACACAAGATGCAGCAGCCCCACTGGCAGGCAGACAGGTTCTGGTCTCAGCCATTGTGATTGCTCCATCTCAAACCCAGCTCTGGTTTTGCCTTTAGTTAACAACTGCCAGCGAAAACCCATAAAGCTGGAGTATAATACCTTCTACTACACTTTCAGCAAGGCAATCTTAATAAATAAAAGCACATCAAAAGCACTTTCTCCTTGCTGGGAGGAATGACCAGAGAAAAACTGAGACTGCTGCTTGGCTACCTCTGAAATCTAGATGCCATCAGGATTCAGGTCACTGATGCTGAGAACTCTGTACTATCAGAGTTTGTGTGTGGGTAAGTAGGTGCATACAAACCAGCTTCACCAGGCAGTTTGGGACTTCTGACTGCAGTGGTTTGTTAAATGTCACTAAAATTGAAATGCTGAATTTTGGGGAAAACCCACTGGCTGTCAGGACCTTCAGCACACACTGTCTCCTGTCCAGAAGTTACACAAAGCAATGGGGAAGTAATTTCTTTATGACAGTGCTCTTCCTGAAGGGTAGTACAGAAAAGCAAGTACATGAATAGGAAAAGGCACCCAGTACAGACTGTCCAAAAGAAGGAAGGGCTAAAAAGTGGAAAAGTCCCCAGTCATAAAAAAAGAGACTTAAATTTGTGAAAGAACAGTACTCAGCACCTAGGGAAGTTTGAGGTAGAGATGAGCCCGATGACTCAGTTACTTAGCGGAAGACAAACTGTGAGACCAGACAGAAAGAAAAAAGTCTGCATGGTAAAGAGAGATGCTTTGTGATCAGACTCCAAACCTAGGAAAGGCAGAAAAAAATGAAATAAATATGTACGGAACATTGACAAATATGAAGAATTCATGCTAATTTTTTCATAGTCTTTGGGAAATAAATCCCAGAGCTTGATGCAAGACCATTTTATTATTCGAAGTTTCTTCAAAGGGCTGGCTTCATTATCCATTGCCATCTTATGTGCTCCTTCAAGTATTAACTATTGGATGGAGATCTGAGGAATGAAGAACAGAAGTTTGTATGTAGGCAAGAATGAAATAGCATAGGAAAGAGACAAAACAACTGGTTTAAAGAAATTAAGAGCAAACCCAGTGATTTAAAAGAGGAAAGACCCTGGCTTTAGCTCGCTGAAATGTGTGTTTTCAGCTTCAGTCTCCAGCTTCCTTTAAAAAAAAACAAATAAAATTCTGTGGATTTTTCAGAAGTGCCTGTTTGTCTTAGAAAGAGCCCTTGGAAGCTGAGCAATGACTTGCCCTGTCAAATGTGTAACACTCACTAGCTTATAAATATGTAAAACTAATATAACAAAGGCATGGTGCTCTTTTGCTGTCTGAAAACTCAGCCGTACTCAAGGGCGATTCAATCTGCATTCATTGCTTCTGTGGGAATAATCCATTTGTCGGATGTTTTCCATGTTCATGGTAACCTCTGAGAAGCTCAAAATGAATTGCCATTGAGCGGAAGTGACTTCTCAGGAAGGTTTGCCAGTTTAGCTGTAATCATATCAGCAAAACAGAATCATTGACCCTCCAAGAATCAATATGGCTATGCTAGTGCAAAAAATATTAATAGTTGTCTTTAAACCATGTCTGCAAGACAGACTTGGGAAAGCATCAGTCATGGCTGTGATGTGTGACAGGCATTGAGCACCCAGCCCAGGATTTCCAAATGGTTGTGCCTTAACCCAAGCAGGGTATTCCATTTAGCCACACAGGTGAAAGAGCATTTTTGCCCAGGTAACCTGCACCCCATTTTTCCATGCCAGAAATATGTTCATTGGAGAAAACTGACATTATTTGGGTGTAAACCAGGTTTTTTACCAGTATAGGTCTCATTTGGGCTAATAAAAATCTTCAAGATACAGCACTGGAGAGGCAAGTCCTTTTAGATTTCCCATGTGCAGGGCAATGACTTGTGCCTTCAGCTCCCTCCCTGCACCCTTTCACATCACCTAGAGTGAGTACCAAGTAGGGCATCCCTCAAAACACCTGCTGATAGTCTATTAGAACTTCTGCATGAAGTAGTGTCCACCAGGGTAGATAGAACAGCCTCAACTCTGTGTCTAGATTAACACAGCTGATTTTATAAGAAATTATTTTGTCTGAGAGGTCAATAAATACCAGCAGGAAAATATGGCAAATACCTCAGAAAAGAAACGTTCTACAGACACAGCCAATATGGAATGATATCTGCCCAATCATTGCCTGGTTTTCCTCTCTCTTTTCACATAAGACCAATACATTATCAGTGCTGGCATTTTACCCTCCTTTCACAAGAATATGAGGTCTGTGTAATACTCCCTATAAGACTGGGTGTACCTGTATTATAACCCTTTCCAGCAGTAATTTCAAGCCCATTATCAGGTTTAAAAATTATTAAATACATTGACAGAGAGGTGAAACACTCAAAGACAAAAGAGCTTTGCAAATAGGGGGATGAAGAAGAGAAAAAATACCATAGCAAAAACACCTCCTGTATTCTATCTTGCTTTGGGGGCCATCACCCAAGAATCAGAACAGTAAGAAAAACTTGAAGGCATCTAAGTGAAGAGCACTAGGATGGAGGAGGTACTGAAGTTCATAATGAGCAAGGAGAGACTGGATGGCTGGCTTTGTTCAACCAGGAGAGGAGAAAACTACAGGCAGGGGGATCAGGTTTCTTTCTTACTGCCTGATGGAAGGAAAATGGGGGAAATGGAGACAGCCCCTTCTGAAAGATGCACAGTGAAAGGACAAGATGAAAAAATCACAACCTATGTTGGAGGCTATTCCAGCTGGACAGAAGAAAATTGTTTCACCTTCAGAGGAGTTCAGAGCTGGAACAAGACCCCTGAGAGGGTGGGCATTGTCCAGCCTTGGAGATTTCCAAACCTTGCTGAATGAGACCCCAAGAAATCTGATCTACCTCCAGAGTTAGACCTTCTCTGACCCTGATGCTGGATTAGACATCTCAGGGCGACCCTTCTTGCCTAAATCATAGTATGTGATTCATCTATCATTAGACACCAGAGACACCACATAAAAATTCAACCTCAAGGTACAAATCTATAGGAAATGAAACTTCCTTGGCTTTTCTACTCATGGAACTATCTGACCTTTTTAGTAGTGGTTTGCCTTTATTAAGAGGAAGTTGTATTAAAGCAGCAATGTGGAAAATAAAGAATGGAAATATGTGCTAGCTTTCACTTTACTAGGCACAAAAAGAAAATGCAACTTTAATCATGTGAAAATCTGCTGCTTAAAAGAGGAAAGTAATTTGTGCAGCTTTGAGTCCCGGAGACAAGTATGCCTATGGAAAGTTAGAGGTGTGTGCCTTTATTTCCAGTGCAGGAAAGGAAACACTGTAACAGAAAGGTAGCAGACATCACTAGTGCTCTATACGCAGGTTTTTCTCCCTGTCTCATCAGATGTGCCCATTGTCCGGGTTTCACCTATGACATCAGTGCCCTTAGCTTTGGGTGATCTGAAATGGGATGCTGTACCTGGCTTTGGATGATGCTGCTTTTCCCCAGGAAAAAGTTGCTGAACAGTAAATACAACCCCCGACTTTGCTCTTCCCCAGGAAGGTAGACCTCTACATACAGTAGGATGTCAGAACCTGACCCATGAGGGCAGAGAACAGAAACGGGGCAACTCCACAGCCCTCTCTTGGCACTGACAGGGGAACACAATTGCATTCAGCACCTCATGGGCTCTCATGGAGAATCCAAAACCTCAGGGATAAAGTCCTGAGCATCCCAATCTCAGCATTGCCCCTGCTTTGAGGGAGTCTGGACCAGAGACCTCCTGAGGTCCCCTCCAACACAATTCATCTTATGATCATGCAAATATTTTATGTACTCAAGAGATTTAACAATCAACTGATGCCAATTTAGTTGTCTTGCGCATCTCCACTCACCAGCCCCAGAGGAAAAGATAAGTAAATATTTCAACCAAATGTGGTTTTGAGGTGGTGGTGGTGATTTTTAAAACCAGGAAAAATATAAACTGGGGTTGGCAACTCCTTTTTTCCCAAGTTCCTATCTAATCCACTGCATTGATCTAGTTTTAAAAGTTACACCCTACACTCTGGAGCCATTTCACTTAGAGTTTTTGGGGTTTTGTGGGTTTTTTTGAAAAAAAAAGTCATCTTTAGACAGGATTTTTAACAGCCTTTAATTATTTTTAATTGTGAATGATTCAAAATTGCTTTGTTTCATTTGTTTGTTCCTAACAAGATGTTTTAGCTCTCTTCCAAACTTTGTTTATGTAAAGACAAGGACTCCAGTCTTGACTTTTCAAGGGGTGTGTTGGGGCTGCTCATTAGCTCAGCAAAAGTATATTTTAACATAGTTTTGTCAGCGTAAAACAAAAGTTGATTGCATGAGGAGGCTGGTGTGCCTGACCCCACTGTGGAGCCCTGGAGAGGCGCCATCCAGAGAATATTACTGCCCATTGATTTATCCCTGCCCGGGCGAGAGCGACAGCCTCGTCCCTGGTTTTCCCCATTTGGGTCTGTTTGGAGTCCTGTTACCCCACTGGGGTTCGGCTCCTTGGCCGCCCCTTCCCCTGTTCCCTCACACTTTCCAGTTGCTCTCTGCCCCCCGTACCCCTGTTGGCTTGTACCCCTGCTCATCTTCCCGGGCAACACCTTCTCCCCGCCTGCCCTTTGCACCCGTGGCCTCAAGCCCCCGATGCCCTCCCCTTTGATCCCTGTGGTGAAAGCACCCTGTGCAGCCCTCAGATACTTCAGCTCTTGTCAATGGAACCCCTCAGAGTGTAGGCTGCATAAACCTCACCTGGCATCCCTACGCAAGAACCTCTCCTGCCTCCGCCTCGTGGTTTGCTGAACACCCTGCTGCGTGTGCCCCGAGCCCGGGCCCACGGGGCCGCCGGCCGGAGCCCCTCCGGTACCCGCGGAGCTTGCGGGAAGGTCGCGGTGGCGGCCAGCCCGAGCCACGCTGCGACAGGGGATACCACGAGACAGCATCAGTTGCAGTGGCGGACCATGTTTGGGGCGACTATTCGGCTGTCAGCTGCATTTTTAAAGTCCCGCAGTGACAAAGCATTTACTTTTGCAATAAGAACTTGTTCTCCAGAGGTTATTCAGTTCTTGATCTCTAGTTTAATATAGCCATGAAGAATTTTACCCACGATAACTATTTTGTGAGCGGTTCATCTGGTTTTAGGGAGCTGGAATATTCAATACATCTTACTAAATCACTGGCTAACATTCAGCAGGGAGGAATAAAGGAAGACTTTGCTTGAGGTGAGTTTTGAGGTGGAGGAGCTTGAATTTTTGTGTGCACTGATGTGTATCAATGTCCCATAAGCAGTGTCCTTCTAGCACCAAATTTTCCATGGGGAAAACCCTAACTTTCCATTGACTGAGGTGAGTTTGAGCCAGTCACTAACCAGCCAGGCTTCTGAGACTAATCTGTTCTTAAAAGGACTAGGACCAGGACTCCCAAGGAGTTACTTAGCTGAGTGCTGTATGAGTACAAGCTCCTGGGGCTCTGTGTCTTCCCACTTCTCTGGCAATGCTTCCCTTGGTAATTTATCTGGGGCAACCAAATGGTCCCAGGAAACCTCTTGGTGGGGAAAAGAAGGCTGTTGCTATTGCACACCATGCCCCAGTTCCTGCATTAACAGCATGACCAGCCACGATGGGCCTGTTATTCTTCTGGAAGGGACCAAACCCTGACATAATCCCAGGGGGATGGCTAAGTAGGGATGATGGGACCACTTGTGAACAAGCAGCCCACTAGGACATAGCACTTCCGCAACCTCCCCAGAGGAAGCAGAGTTTGTCAGCCTGGGAGAGGTCCCTAGAACAGGAAGACCAAAGAAAGTCAGTGACTAGAACTTGTTCAAAGAAAGTCCCTCATGTCAATTCTCATGCATTGAGTGAGGTGTTTACATTAGGTGAGAGACTGACCATAGCTATGCAGCTTGGAAGGGACAACTCCTAGGCAAGACATCTGACTCCTTAAAATTTTGCTGAAATAGCCACATGCTGAAACCCAGTCAGTTGGTGTGCCTTCCCACCTAGAAAATAAACGTGAGCAATCTTATATAATTATAATAATTAACATTTGTAGTATGATGATGCTTTGATGCAAACCATTTTATGTGGCTTTTTATCATTGTTCTTTAATTAAAAAAATATCCAGCTATTGAGATCAGCACGAGTGTGTCACACCCAAATGAGTGAGAAAGCAACTTTACCCCAGATCCTGAAAATAAAAGGGTTATTCAGAATTTGGATACTCCTGAATCTGGCAGTGGTTGTAGCTGGGGTTTGGTTTGCACTTGTGCCTTTAGGTACCAGCCCATGCTTAGTGGATAAGGAAAAGAAGCAGAGTCAGTAAGTTTCCTAAAGCCACAGCTGGAGCTGGGATCTGCCATGCTGGGTCTCAGTGCTCTGCCAGATCCAACAAACTCTGCACCTTTCCTACTGTAAAAGTTGCAGATGTGAAAAACAGACTATGAGACAAGCCAGAATTCCTTTTGTTTCCCCTTAACCTTTTCAACAAAGAGAATTCATTAAAGGAATTTGGTGTATTCCAAAATGTATGGATTTTACAGCAGCTTGTGAAGTACAGTCATGGAACTGCAGCATACAACAAGTGTTTGAAGGTGCTTAACATTCATTCCATCTTTGTTCTTATTTAATTAGTAAACATCTTCAAAGGGAACTGCCTGACTGCTCAGGCAAAGGGAACAAGCAGTCCAGTGCTGCAACAGGCAAATAAATGTTGAAAGGGAGATATTTGGAACATACAAGAGGCTGGGATTTCATCATGCAAAAAGGAGAATCAAAATCTTTCTGTGACTCACAGCCGTAAAGACAAGGCAAAGCTGTTCCTGTTCTGAAGGCTGCTGTGGCACTAGGGTGTTCGTTTACAAAGAACTGTGTCTATATGCAGATTTGTGCTGAAATGCACTTGACATTTGCAACTACATTAGCTACATCAATACTGTTTTCCATGTAAACAGGTTTTTTTGTCACTGGTTATCATAACAATCTCAGAAATACTGACCTGTTGGAAAACAGTGCCCCCGAACTGACGGTGAGCTGTTTTCAGGCTTCTGCAGAGTATTTCTGTGCACATCTCAGCATTGAGCTGGCTGCAGAATGGACTGGAGAAAGCCTTGGTTGTGTAAACCAGAGACCTCTTGAAACCGAAAGGTTTCTAGATAGACAGGAATAGCTCTTACAGGCAGACAGGGTCAAGCTTTGATCTTTACGGTTAAATAACAGTCTGCTCTCCTTCACAGTGTCTCAGGGTCCTGAGAAGTCTGTTTTGCAGGCTTGGTGACCAGGTCCCTGATGCTCATGGAGACAGGTGGAAGTCAGGCACATAGGCATCCCTGTGGCCCCTGCTGGTGGCCTTTCCTGGCAGAGCCAGGCAGTACATGTCCTGCTTTGAGCTGGTGTGGGACACTGGAGAAGAAGCTGTTGTGGGGCTGGGATGGAATCTGGGCTATGAATAGGAGGGGTGGAAAGGCAGGTGTCTACTCCCCTCACGGTTCTGACAGGACTAGAGAAGAACAGGATGACAATTTGTTGAACGATGCCAGAAATCTTCAGCAGAGGTCTTTCCATCATCACACCAAAGGAGATCAAAGGCACTGCCAAAGAATCATGGGCAAAATAACTAAAAAGTCTCTCCACCAAATGCTATAGTTCAAGAACATATATGAAAAAGAAATACTGGAGAGAAAAAGGAGGGCTGTTATTATGTCATCTGACTGTCATGTTAATTCAGTTCTGGATGACCACAAATTTTCCCTAGGCTTTTGAAACCTTTCAGTGCAGTCTGGATTCACTCTGCAATTCATGTTCTATAATCCTTCCTCTTTGCCACCTGTCAATCACCTGCAGTTTGAATGCGAATTCTTTTTGGCAAAGGCATTTTTATGGCATAGGAAGGTTCAGACTGGCACCAGAGTTACTTCTTCATGCTGGAACATCTGTAGACCCTTGAAACACCATTTTAAAAATCAGTGAATTTGTAAATCCTGTAAAAAGAATATTTAAGCACCCACAAGGCATTTTAGGACTCTTGTATACTGATGACTCAAAAATTAAACATTGCTGATTAAGGGAATTTGATGAGACAAAATAATGGAGTACTAAATATCCAAAGATTCTTTACTTTAAAATTATTATCATGCAGCCTTATTTTGTAATCATAAATCATAAAACTTAGAGCTTTTACATAAAGCACATAACCCATATAGAATTTGAGAGTAGGATTTATGTCTGTAATTCAATAACATGAGCAAATCTAGTCAGGAGATTGTCTTAATATGAAAAGCCACAAATAGTTGTAGGGGATTTTTCAATACCTTCTCTCCTGAGATTGACCTATAGCAAAATTACAAATTTAAAATATTAAAAATATATGAAAAAAAAAAGTGGATTTGGGGTTTGGTTTTCGCTTGCTTTTTTTTCTTTTGGTAGGCTTTGTTCTTTTAATGGAACTTTCCCATGATTAAAGGAAAAACAGAACTGTTGCAAAAGTTTCCATAGGAAGCACTTATCACTTCCCAAACAGCTCTCATCTTCTTTCTCTTGATTCATACTTTAGATAGAAGCTGTCTAAAGCCCGAGTCCCAAAATGGTACTTAAGCACCGTGAAAAAAGGGGAATAATAAAATAATGCTTGGTGGACTATATATAACACTATGTGACTTATGGGCTAAGACCTGTCCTGTTATTATTTCTCTGCTACTGTTAAGCAGATGACCTCAGGACTGCAGGGAATTCACTAAAATAATCCTTTCCTCTCCAAAAGTTAAAACCCCACTTCTCGAACATACGAACCAGAAACAAAATGAACTTTTGCAGCCTTCTCTTTGCCATAAAAGGACTCCTCTCTCAGCAGCCACCAGAGTCCATTAGCTGGGAAAGCAGGCAGGTGTAAAAGAAGTTCATGTTTAACCTCACTGGGTTTGAAAGCCAGCACTGAAGTTTATCAGCTCACAAGCCCGTGAAGGGAGGAAAGGCAGAGAATGGATTTAGTCAAAGACTTACTCAGAGTTAACACAGGCCACTGGCGCTAATAAACAAACATTGCCAGACATCAAAAGGAAGTAAGTAAATCTGGGAAGGTTTAGTCCAAACAATGGAAGGGCAAGCTAAGCCTGTTGCAGGGTGGGCAGTGGAGCGGGTGACTTAGAGATGTTAACCCTTGCCTGGGCCACAGAGGCATCACAAAGAGAGGACTGAATCCCAAATTTGTTCTAGAGAAGCAAGACATTTTTACCCCCAAAGTCAGAAAAAATATACATTTGAATCTCAAATTTCTTTGGTTCTCCACCTTAAATTAATCATGTCATGTAAGCTTGGGAGCCAGCCCAGTGCAAAGATTAATGAACCAAACCTGATTTCAAGAATTGAAATCTGTCAATTTTCACACAGTGCCCAGGCAATCAGTAGGCAATGGCCTTACAGCAGAGGCCATGGCTGCTTGGCACACCAGAGCATGGAGTTTTCTCAATTTGGGAGACAATCTCCACTGCAACCAAGCAGGGAGACTGCAGCACATGGAGCTTGGTGATGGGGAAGCTGTGAAGATGTAGCAGCACTGCCTTTTGCAAGAATGTACCTGAGGTCTTTAGCAGCTTTTTGAGGAGAACACAGTTCCCATATCTTCCTTGTTTAAAAGGCATCTTCTCACCTTAGGTCTCTGCCCTAGGTAGGGCTGATTGACTACAACCAAATTGTGTACTTAACACACAATTCAGCAGCAGGGCAAAAGTGTCACTCACTCATCTAAGGCTTCCCGATCTGTGTAACTCCATTTGTCTTTTTTTATTCTTCCAATTTGAAATATCAGTTTTGCTCTGTCCATAACACAGCTCCAGCAATGACTCCATGGAGGACAAACGTACACCTCTGCTCTGAAAAAGACTCTTCCTGAAGGGAAAGGCTTTGAGGATGTAGCCAGAAGCTGGAAGAAAGGAAGTCTCTTCAGGTGACAGGGCTGGGTGTTTTGTGAGTCTCAAAACTGTGGGTGGCCATCCATGCTCAGAAGGGTCATCTGAACCAGCAGACTTCAGATGGGCTCCACCAGGCTCAGCCAAGGGTCTCCTTCCAAGCCCAGGGAGCAGGAGGTGCCACCTTGCACTGGATGCCCTAAGACCGACCTTCCTTCTGCAGAGCCAAACCTTCTCCTGAGCACTTGGGAAAGCTGGGTCATGCTTCCTCTCACTGAGGCACAATCTCATTTTTTGGAGGCTGAGGTGGAACCAAAGGCACCGCTGTGAGTAGAGCATTGCTTGAAGAGGTCAGAGCCCACCCCTCTGGGCTCATCAGGGACAGATCTCTCGTGGGCTCCAGCTGTGCATCTCCCAAAGGTTTTTGTGTCACCTTAATCCTGAAAGAACCACATGGTGACAACTATAAGAAATGGAAAGTTGCCCCTCAGATCTGTACTTCAAATGGGAAGATAAAAGGATGAACAGGAGGCATTAAACAGCTTCTTTCCCTTTTGCCCAGGAAGAGTAAGGAAAAGGGAAAATCCACAGCTCCTTCCTAGTAGCTGGATGTCTTTGATCCATGCTCACCCTCCTGAAGGGTGTTCCTCTGGATGGAAGCACAGGCACTGCCTCCAACAGGCTGCCTGCAACTTACCCCTCAGGAAGGGGCAAGTGTGTGAAAGAGAGACCAGAGAAGAGAGACTGAAGGATGCAGAGAACACAGAGGCCCCAAGCAGAACAGGTGTGATCAAGTAGGTTTTGCCGATCACCATGGCATTGTATCTGCACGGCTTACAGCTCCTCTCATGTTGCTCCCCCTGCCATTTCACAGCAAGGACAGCCAAGACAGCAGTATCTTGCTCCAGAGGCAGGTGATATATTCAAAAAGAACAACGTCAAAAAAAGGGCCCCTGTAGAAACCACAATCAACATAGAGGTTTAAATAACATCATGCATAATACATTGCAAACTTCACCTCCAAGAGAGGGAGAGATGACTGAAAAGGAATGTGAACAGAACCAGAAAGAAAGCAAGGCTTTTTCCAAAAGACAAAGGCTAGCAAATCTGTGAGAGCTTGCAATCTGCTGTAGCACAGGTTGTTTGAAGGCTGGGGTGAAAAGTAGCAAGCCATAAAGGCCCCAGAGCCCGAGGATTATTAACTTTTTTTCTCTTCTTTTTTCTTCCTCTTTTTTGCTATTTCTGCTTAGTCAAGGCTCCCTTTGGCACCTCACAGACTCACATCTGTCACTGGGAGTGCAGGCACAGACCACCCAACACAAAGCAACCAGTGAGTGCTGAGCCACAGCTCCAGGTGGTTCCAGCCTGACTTCCTTCCCACTCTCCCTGCCTCCCAGCTCCCTTTCCATCAGCCAGGATCTTGTCAGGTGCCGTGTCACCTCAGATCTCTTTCAGATCACGGTGTGCCGCCTTCCTTTGTCAGGCAAGGTAACGCAATGACAGCATGATGTGCAATGGGTCCATGTTTCTTTTATTAGGATCGTGTACCTGCTGTCACTTTGGATAAGGACTATCTATTTCAAGTGGTTTCCTGCGAAGTCAACAGGGCTGAGTTTCTCTGAGAGGTCATAAGAATTATCTGGAACCTCGAAGTGTGTCTATTCAGACCTGCATCCTCTATCACAGCACGGTCAGCTTTGTTACTTTAAGATCCCATCAGGTACATAAGCCCTAAAGCAGCCACCAGAAGCCTAAAGAACATAAGCACATATTTAACTTTGAGCTAAAGGATTCCTCTAGACGTCAGTTTTATTACCCCTGTGCTTAAAGCTAGGCACATGTCTTTTGTAGATCCTAACCTCATCAATAATTTACATTGTGGAAGCAGCTAGAGGCCCCATTTATGTTGAGATTGTTGTACAAACAAAATAATTGACAGTCTCTGCCCTAAAAATCTTTCAGACTGGAAAGTGAATCTGCAATTCCCTTTGTAGCTTGCTCTTCCCAGATTTATTTTTCTCTCATATTTAATCCAACTTAAACACTTCCGTGCAGCAACATCAGCATGTTATTTTTAAATTCAGTTTTTACTGACTAATGAGAAGAAGTGACCCTCATCTTTATTGTTGGAAAGAGGAGAGGCAGCTGGGCTCAAATGCTGAAAGATTTACTGTAGAGCAACCGGTAATGTGGAGGCAGAAACTGAGATATGAGCCATGAATTAAGATGCTTCTGAAATATTTTTGTGAGCTTTCAGCACTACCACAGGCTTCTTGTCAGATCAGCTGTTTGCCAGCCAAGACAATAAAAATGCACCCTTCAGATTAATTCTTCCCCAAGAATTTTGGCTTAAACCACACAGGATACTTTGCTGAGTGTATTTGGCTACATAGGAATTTGTACCAGCCTTCTTGCAATGTGAAACAGATGCAAAAGCAACATAATAACCAGAACAAAGCAGCTGGGTCTCCATTTTCCCATTGATATGGTCTCATGCTGTTCTATTTGCTGTCTCTTTGCAGTCCTAATCCCATACAGAGCCGGGTCCTGGAGACAGAGCATCTCTGATGATCAGGTGTCTTGCTGCAGAGTCTGAGTGTTTATGTGTGTAATTGTCATGAGGTGCCCTTGTTCTCTTCCCGTCAGGGAAGCACCCCTCCTCTGCAAAAATACTGATTCTCATTTTCCACAACTGCTGTGGTCTCAGCTCTGGACTGTCACTTGTCCAATTCTATAACATGAAGGCCTAAACTGCATCCTGCGGCCCAGTCACTGCTGAGGAACATGGAAAATTGAATGTCTGGGTAGTTTTTATTTAGTTTTTGAAGTACACCCCACACTATCTGTAGTGCATCAGAGCAGGTTCCTTTAGCACAATGTTGCCCCACTGACTCATAGTGAATTTATCATCCTCTAAAATCCCCCAATCCTATTTTATGATAGGAAAATACTGGTTAGAAAACACCAAGTTTCCTCTTTTTCAGGAGACTGTCAGAACTATTTAAGGGTTTTTACAGTAGCCGTTGTTTTTATCACATCCTTAGTGTGCACAAAGTTGAGCACATTCAATATTCTTCTTAAATAAATCTCTGTAGCTGTAATATAATAAGAACTGAAAGCAAGCCAAGATAAAACAATAAAGAAACATTTTTATTAGATTTCAGGTCTTCTGTAGGAAAGGACTGGAGTAGTCACACCTTTGTTACCGGTTCCCAATCATTCTCCTGTGTTAAATCCAGTGTTCTCCCAGGCAGACACAGATGCCATCTCCAAAAGGTAACACCTCACTCAGCACAAGGAGAGGAAAAGAAGCCCTTGTTGTAGTTATTATATGTAAGCATTTCAGTAGCATCCAGAGGCTCCAGCCAGGGCCTTCAGAAGTGAGACACAAGTCACCTGTAACATCTCTGCCGAGCCTCGAAGCGTCAGGTTTAGCCTCCAAAGGTCCCTGCTGAAGAGCTGCAGTAAAATCAGCACCAGTCCCGGCCCAGGTGCCTAGGAGAACAGCTGAGATTGCCTCTGACACAGGCAATATTCATTTTATAAAGTACCAAATAAAGACATGATACCCTTTCTTTAGGGAGAGGAGGGGAACAAGCCACACTACCTTCTATCCCTCAAACTGGCCACCCACCCCACACAGTTGCCCTCACTGAACTTTTTTTCAACCCAAGCAGAAGCTGTGTTTGCAGTTTTCTCAGCTTGCCCTCTTCCAGTGAAGGCTCCTGAGTGCTCTTGAAAAGCCCCATCTGATCCAAGGACCGGAACCACTCTGTGCACGTGACCAACCTGGCACCAAGAGGTACAGCTCAGATGGAGAACAGCTGGAGTTCCAGTGATTCCCATTTCCAGCTCAGGTGCTCCCTCAACAGCTGATCCCATCCACCTGAGTGAGTGACTGGTGGTAGCTGTCCCTTTTTCCAGACACGCTTGGCCAGGAGCTCTCACACGCTCTCCTCTTCAGCGATGCTTTGCTCCAGAGTTGGGGTACAATGGCACTGTGACCCATGCACAAACCCTGACATGCAGGAGGCACCATGGAGCTTGCTCCTTTAGTGTCTCCAGGCTCTCTCTGTGCTTCTCCTGTTCCTCCACGAACCCACCATCAAGGACCCTTTGCCCTTGTGCTCTTCCATCCCTTTGGAACTTCTGAAAATCAGCTGCTCTTTTAATTTAGACCTCAGTCCAGTAGGCCAGAAATAAGCAATACTTCTACTTCCATAAAAGACCCCTCCTCAGTCCTAAGGGTGGTAATAATAATAATAATAATAATAATAATAATAATAAACAACAAACCAAAACCTAAATCAAAACAAACAAAAAGCCCCCCAAAACCTGACAAAAATTCCAAAACAAAAATCCACATTCATTGCTGATTCTGGGGCAAGGATTTGAAGCTCATTACCTTAGTTCCCACAGATATTTGACAGTATTGATTTAGACTTTTGGTCCATTTCACCCTGCTGGCATATATTAAATTGTGAGATCTGACTAGTATTTTAGGTCTTATAGCAAGGATGGTTCAAGTGGGGGTGTAAGAAGTTGATCCTGTGGAATTTGTCTGTAGGGCAGAGGAAGCAAGCTGCACAAAAAAGATGTCTTTCTCTTTTATATTTTCTACTGGATTGTATTTAATAGAAAATATTAGAAACCATACTATATTCAGGAGAAAATTCTTCCTTTGTTGTCTCTTTCTTTGGGATGAGCAACCCTCTGACATATCTGTTTCAAGCAGAGCATTGAGGTGCTACACTGAAATTATTTGATTCCTACCTTCCTGAGATCAGCTTTCTAAGAAGAAGTCAAATGCATGCCTCTGATTTACTAAAGGGGTGCAAGCGACGGAGAAGATCCAAAACCAGCCAACAGCATTAGAAAGACTTCCTTCAAACTGACTGGGGTCTGGATCAGACCCAAAGACAGTTGGTCTGAATAAAAAGAAGAGCAGAATTTGAGTATTCCCCAAGTGTCAGAGACATAAGCAAGGCTGCATGTAATGGAAATAAGGAAAGGCTGACTGATAGAGATAGTGCAGCGGTTTCCTTACAAGCTTTTCTTTGTTCCTATGAATTAGGACAAGCCAATTTCTGACAGATTAGCCAAGGACCCATTTTACTTTCAGGAGAAGCTGTGGTGAGCACCAGGAAAGGCTGAATATATACCACAGTGCAGAACTACTCTGCTGCTTGAGGTAACAGCCTTCAGCAAGGAGCCTGAGCCAGCTGGTCTGAACAAGGGCAGGCACACAGGCAGCACTGCCAGACACGCAGCTGTATTTGCAGTACACAGGCACCTGCAGCACCAGACAAGGGGTACAATGAAACTTCTCTCACTCAAATGCTGATCAAAGAGGACTGAGATATTCCAGGCCAAGGTAATGATAATCCAGCAACATCATACCACTGTTGGTACAGAAGCACTAACCCCAAAACAATCCAAAGGTGACAACTAGCAATAGAACATTGGAAAATGACCCAAAGTTGCACTAAAGGAGGGTTGGGTTGGATATTAGGAAGAATTTCTTTACAGAAAGTGTCATCAAGGATTGGAACAGGCTCCCCAGGGAAGTGGTGGAGTTACCACCCCTGTGCAGACATGGAACATCATGATATGATTTACAGGGAATGGTGGTATTCTGTCAAACGTTGGACTTGATGATCTTGGGAGTCTTCTCCAACCTTAATGATGCTACAATTCTATCATTACTGCTGGTGCTCCACAGCCCACCAGGTACAGATACCTAAAAAATTCCACAGCTCTTTTAGAAGCAAGAATACAAAGTTATGATAAAATTCGGGTTTTTTAATAATTTCGTGCTGCCTACATACATCTTCCCCATTGAAATCACCTACAAAAAACCAAGACATTCCTCATCCTTGGTGGTGGCTGCATATGTGTAGAAGGAAAGCATGAACCAATTACTGTTTATAAAATATTTTTGATTCCTGAAAGATTGTAGCTCCCTCTATAAACATACCACATGACTTAAATTTTCTGTCGGACTCCAATGATGGATGAATTTTCAGGCCAGAAGTGCCATTTTGGTTCAACTAAGTCAAAACTGGGCACAAGAGAGACCAGAGAATTTCCTGCAGCAGGTTTCATAATCAGATTTAAACCTGTGGTTTCATCTTAAAATCACAGAATTCTTTAGGGTGGAAAAGACCTCTAAGATGATTGAGTCCAATCCTTAACTCAGGACTGCCAATAAACCATGTCCCTAAAATGCAACATCTACATGTCTTTTTAATTCTCTAGGGATTGTGACTCTACCAATTCCCTGGGCAGCCTGTTCTAATGCCTGAACACCTTTTCAGTGAATAAATTAATAAAATATTCCTAATATCCAATTTAAACCTCCTCTGGTAAAATATGAGGCCATTTTCTCTTGTCCTATTGCTTATTATTTGGGAGAAGAAACTGACCACCACCTGGCTACAGACTCCTTTCAGGGAGCTGCAGAGAGTGATAAGGCTCCCCCTGAGCCTCCTTTTCTCCAGGTTAAACCCCCCCAGCTCCCTCAGCTGCTCCTCATCAGACTTGTGCTCCAGACCCTTCCCCATCTCCTTCTCTGGACACACTTCAGACCCTCAATGTCTTTCTTGCAGTGAAGGGCCCAGAACTGGACACAGGATTTGAAGTCTGGCCTCACCAGTGCCCAGACAGGGGGCAATCACTGTCCTGGCCCTGCTGGCCACACTATTTTTGATGTAGACCAGGTGCCACTGGCCTTCTTGGCTACCTGGGCACACACTGGCTCATGTTCAGCCACTGCTGACCACAGGTCCTCTTCCTCTGGGCAGCTTTCCAGCCCCCTGGCCCCAGCTGGTGTCACTGCAGGGGTTGTTGTGACCTGAGAGCAGGACCTGGCACTTGGCCTTCTTGAACTTCACACAGTTGTCCTCGGCCCATCAACCCAGTCTGTCCAGATCCCTTGGCAGAGCAATCCTGTGGCAGATCAACAGTCCCACACAGCTTAATGCTGTCCGGAAACTTACTGGGTGCCCTCGATCCCCTCATCAATATAATTGATAAAGAGATGAAGCAGGACTGGCCCCAGTACTCAGCCCTGGGGAACACCACTGGCGACTGGCTGCCAGCTGAATTTAACTAAATTTGCTTGTGGCAACAGAGGTAGCAAACAAAAAAGGAGTGTTTTATTTTTTTCCCAAAGAAGAGCTGATACCTCAAAGAGTTTTAGTATGAATCTCTCAGTGATTTTGATAATGAAAAACATTTTAAGAGCCCTATACTAAGTTTTTGTTTAGGGAACGCAGATGTGTTCTGCCCGTCTGTTACTGTTTAGGGTAGAAGGTTTTTATCCTTCTTCTTCTTCTTCCCTGGCCCAAGAACCACAAAATGGCTTTTCCTGGAATGGCTCAATTGCATGTAACTATAAATTAAAGATGAGCTATCTCTATACTGAAGCCCTGTTCAAGACCCACATCAAAACATGTCTGTCCCACATTTACAAAATGCAAATTTGCTTCATGCTAAGAAAACTGACATTTGCAAGTGGCTGTGTGCTTTGTGCTTCACTGAAAAAACAAGTTTTAGCTGTGGTTTGTGAAAGGTGGGCTTCTCTCACGAGAGGCACGTACTTTCCCAGGAAAGGAAGCACTGGTCTCATTAAGATACAGTTGAGGATGAATTGCCCTGCTAAGAGGAATGTTTTGCAAGTTCAGTATCTAAATAATGAAGAAAAACACAAAACACTCAAAATAGTAAGACCTGCCATTTATACACAAGTTTAACCTGGAAGGCTGAAGCAGGCAGGTAGGAAAAAAATTAAAAGCATTTCGAAGTGCCAGGCAAAACTCTAAACATATCTTTCCACAGTGACATCTGCCCATCCCTTACCATAATGGAAAGTGTGTCTCAATCATATCAATATTTTCTCCAAGTCCTCTCTGCCTACATATCAAAAGTTATAGGAGAGAAAGTAATGCAAATAAACATACTGAAAATGAAATTCAGAACTCTTAAAATCAATGGCAGTTTTGCCACTGGTTTCAGCAGAGCCAAATTTCACATACAGGTAACAAAGCAGGTCACCAATGTCCATGTCAGACCACTTCCAGACTCCATGAATAGAAGCTCCTTTTGACAAAGGGAGCTTGGCTTTTACCTTTCTAAAGTCCTAATTCAATGTAGTTCTTAAAGCCTTTGAGAGAGAGAGATCATTCAGCATTACACTAAGTAAGCACTTACCCAACTGCAATCTCAGTTTGTATCTTCAGGGAAAACACACAAGTGAAAAGGAAGGGACATGTCCTCACTGGGAGGATGGCAAGACTGAGTTCCCCTAGCCTTTGCTCTCCAATGCATGTTGCTTTCTGGTATTTGAGTGACGGAAGAAAACATTGTCCCAGTTTGGGGAAAGTGGAATTTCTGCATCCTAGATAACAAGGGACTAAAGGAGGAAATGTCTCCAGGCTCTCTGCTGAGCCACTTCTGTCAGTGGTGGCACCCTCAAAGCTCAGCAGCAGTCCTCGTGCTTCGGGAATCTCAAAGACCAGGAAAATCCTCTAAAACCCAAGGCTTGCAAGGTACCATCAGAGGTCAGATGAGGTTCAGAGTGGCATCATCCAGTCTTGCCCATTCTTCCCATGCTGAAGCAACCACCAGGTATTCAGTCTCTGAGGATACCTGAATTTCGTCTCCATTACAGCCTTAAAACCTGATCTCTCCATAATACTCATCCACCAGAAGGAAAAACATCCTAAAAACACGCCTCTGGTTGAAACCACTTTCCTGCATAAGACAGCACATATTGTACCTTTTGCAGTCAGGTGGTATATAAAGGGTTAACTAACACTCAACAAACGGGCAAAATGTTCTTTTTCAGTGTTTCCAGTTTTAGAAAGTCCCAGTCACTTCTCTGGATAGAGCAGATTTTTAAAGAAAATGGGCCAGAAAGTCCTCTACAGATGAGTCACACTGACAATATCAGAGCAGAACAATGGAGTTGTTGTCCTATCAGGGCTAAGCCAAAAATAGTTGTTTTCATAAGCCTTTTACCTGATTCTCATTTCTCATTTGCACTGAGGTCCAGTGGGAATGGGAGAACCAGTTTAACACTAAACTCTTCCAAGATGTGTAGCAGAAGTATATTACTAAAAAGTATTTAGCAAATGAGATCGGTAGCAAATTACTCCAATATTGGCAGAAGAGGTGACTCTGACCTTAGAAGGTGATAGGCAGGTCACCGTATCATTCTGGGTTTCTGCCTACCTAATAAAATCTTTCTTTGTGCATCCTAAGTATTCCTCGTTTCATGTAAGTGCCCCAACACTTGTTTATGAGTGTTTGTGAAAGGTAGGCCTACTCTGGTTATTATTACTGACCCCAGTAGTCACATCGCTCTTGAAATAAAAGTCCAAAATGACTGCAAAATCATTCTCAATCATCTTTTTATTTCCAGGATTTAATGCTTATACAGGCCTTTCATAAAGAGCACAATCCACGTCCCCTGTCTTGGAGGAATATAAGAGTATGCTACAACTAATGTACATAGGACAAAACTTTGTTATATCCTTGCAGCCTGGGTATCTTTCTATCACCCTCACCTCCAAACTCATCTGTGCTAAGTTGTGTGCCCAACCAAGAGAAAACTGTGTCATGTCATGGCAGGGCTGTTTGGCCTAAATTCAAAGTAGGCCATGGTTTTAGATGCCTGAATTAAGACACGATAAAAAGAGTAAATTTTCAGAAGTATTAAATATCTGCCCATAGAGACATAAATAGAGAAAGAAATAAAAAAACCCAATTCTTTTTCAGTTAGAACACTAGGAAAAAACCCAGAAAACTAAAGCCTATATTAAGTCTCTGACATGAAAAACTCTTCAGTAAGCCACACAACACTCAAAGATGTCAGATAAATAGTACAGTAACTGGCTGGCATAGAGAAATCAAACAAAATCTTCAAAACTGCTGTGGAGAAGATGGCAGAGCTCAGAAGTTGAATATTTCAAGTGGTTACACATATCCCTCCCTGGAAGCTGGCAGCTAACCCTGTACACATTTTTTAAAACCATTATGGAAGTTGTCACGTTCTATGATATGTTGATCAAGGTTCCCCATCAAGCAAGGGGCTTTACTTAACCTCAGACCTGCATTTGAGTTCTGCACACATCCAAGCACAAACATACAAACACAAGTCAACAGACCCACAGTGTCATGGAGCCAACGATATTCTTTCAAAGCATCAGGCTGGGAGAGGGGGCCAGAAGCTTTTGGCAGCGCTCAGACCTCCCAGCCTGAGAGGAGAGGCTCTCAGGTTGCTCAGTGCACATTTTGTCAACTGATTTCAGACCTTGGGAACACGACAAGAGCTTTGTAACTCCCCATGTAAGGATCCCCTTCACCTGCCTTGGTGAGCATAATGAAAAGATGGGGGGTGAGAGGACACAGGGCAAGGAGAGGGGGTATTTTTCCCCCAGCCCCTCAATCCAACACAGAGCATTCATTTTCAGCACTTTAGGGCTACTCATTTATTCATATGGTTCTTCACTTTAACATGCTGCAAACATGTATCGAACACTTACTCAGCTCCACTAACCAGAGCAGTTCAGCTACAGCACAGCACCTCAGTCAAGTTTCATGTCCCTTCAGGTCTAGTTTTGTTAAAAAGCAGAAGATACAAAAGACTGAATGGTAGGTTCAAAGAACACTCAGGACAGAGAAAAGACCATCCTACACACTAAGCCCTCTGAGATACCAAAATAATTCCTGTTGCCTCCTTCTTTGTTTAGACCATGTGTCTTATGCTCATGGGGCTCCATTTTCACAGGACACAAAGATACACCAATGTGGTACAAACAGGCAGGACCAAGGTCCACCTTCTACTTTTCAAGCCAGGCACATTTCTAAGCTTAGTGCCTTAGCCAAAGACATGCCAACTCCTCCGGAGATAACCTATCACGTCAGTGTAGACAAGCAGAGTGCCACTGATCTCTTGGCTGACCAGTCAAGCTACTTCCTATGGTGAGACAACTGTGTAAGTTGAAACAAGTTTTAATTCTCATTTATCTGACACTGGTGAGATTGCATCTGGAGCATTGTGTTCAATTTTGGGTTCCCCAGCACAAGCAATGCATTGACATAAAGGGCAAAAATACATTTCATCTACAATTCATCTGTGCTGGATTCCAGGACTGCTGGTTTATGCAGGATGAGCTTTCCAGCACTGAATCAGATCGATTTCAGCTGGAATTTTAAGGGCAGAAAAATAGTCATTTTTTCAACAACAAGCATGACCAGTTTGACTACAGGGCATGCCTTTTATTATTCCTAATAATAAAACAGACACTAGTACAGATGTGTGCAGACATAGCATAGACACTATTATGTGACAAGCAAGACACCGCACATCAGGTTGCATACCATTTGTGTTTAATATTCCCATATTTTTGAGCTGTCTTTCCTTTTGTGCCTTCTTCCTCTTCTCACAAATAGGAAGATACACCACACTTTCTAACTGTATCATCCATGAATCTCCTATAGTTCGTCTGTAGACCAGAACAAAACTCTTCCCCAGTCATTTAACATTTCTTTCACATTATTTTATGTCTACTATCTGAAGTCCAAGGGTTTCTTCCCTTCCTTGCCATACAAGAGCAATAATAGAAACTCAGCAAACATAGGATTTTCAAGAGAGACAGTATCTGAAAGAAGTACTTGAAAGTTTAATAGAAATTGCAAAATTCACATCTCACACCACCAAGGCTCCTGTATTCCAAAGCCTTCACCTTGTCCATACATGTAAATAAGACAAGTTGGTTCCGTCCCTTGGCACTGGAACCAAGTGCCCAGCAGCTCATATGCAGACAGCCAAGCCCTTTCACATCCCCAGAACAAGGTGCCTGCTGCCTAATTACTGCTGGTGATGGCCTCTGGCCAGTGTGCATCCACAGATGGTGCCCAGGCACTGTCTGGAGAAGCTCTAGCGGGGGCTGGAGCTGTGTTAGCAGCTTACAGAACAGACAGGTATACACCAGTGCTCAGGGTTATGCCTTGTCCCCATTTAACCTGCTGGGATAAACCTGGCCACAACCTCCTACAGCTCTTGCATCTGCAGACTCTTCCTCTCCCTCGGTCATCACAGAATAGCGTCTGCTAAGGCAAAGCTCAACTGCACGTCAAGAATTTTGTCAGCAAGGGCTGGGAAACAGCTGGTCAGTACATAAACCTTTCAAATTTATTGTTATTATTTATCACACCTGGCTGTTTAAGTGTGTTTACAGGGCTAAGGTGACTGTTCTTTCAGGAAGCAGACTGGTAGTCACATGGAGAGGAATAGGGGGTAAAACCTGAAGTATGTGTTAAGTTCTGGAAATAAAATATTAGACAAGAGGTGACAGATCAAATACTGCATGTCTGTCACTTACAATCTGGTCTCTAAAGCTCCAAAAGACACAGCTCTTATTTTAAGGTCATGTTTCCACACCCTTCTACAGTATCTTTGCACAACTTAGATTGAGACATATGCCTGAGGGGCCATCTTGTACGCACTGGCCCTGCCTGCTGTTTATCACTGTCCTGGAAGTGCTCATGAATTACTCTCCACATATACTGGTTTATTTAGAGATAATTTGAGTTGCTGCGTGTGTGAACAGGGCCTTTCACTGAAAACCTGCAAGCAGCCAGACAGAAGGAGGGAGGGCTTGTGGGAGGGCGTGACAATGCTTCAAGCAAATGACACCCCAAATTGTTCCACCTCTGCAAAGCCAGCAGCTAGCCCACAGCACAGGGGAAACACCACTGCAAACAGCTGCCACTTCTTGCTTGGCCAAAACCAGGCATTCTGCATGTTTATTTACACTCAGATGACAAATGCCATCAGATGTATACACACATAATACTGACCACAGGTGTTGCAATGACATGTTTCAATGTTCCAATGGAACCTTGTTTTCTATTGACCCTTTCCAGAAAGACCAGAAACATGTAGTTCCAGTGAGGAGGAAGGAAAAAAAAATAGAGAACAGAAAAATTAGGAATAAAAGAACACTTTCTATTAACAGAGCCTGGGTGGATGCCGCGTTTCCACTCTCCTGAAGGGAAGACATATAACTACCTGCTCTGTAAATATTAATAACAGTGCTAAGCAATGTCATGTCAATTGCCTTACAATTACAATTGTAATTACAATTACACCTTAAAATTTGACTCCATAGGTGCGGAAGGACACCCAGGTGCAGCTGAATGTTAACAAATCACTGTCTAGGAGGATAGTCCCATTCAGAGGCCTCACATGAACCTTCCTGGTCTTTCTACTGCTTCATATTCAGCCCTCGCTATCCTCCTCTTGCTCTTCCCAGAAGTCAGACCATGAGCCACCAACAACTGATATATGAAGGACTTGGTCACTTGTTGAGCTGGAGCAGAAAAACCTGTCTTTTGGCAGTGGAGAGAAGGTATTTCCTATTTAATGTGGGGATTATTAAAATGTAAAACTCAGGTTCCAGTGCAACTACTATGGTATCATTGGATAACTCCTAATATTTCAAAACTGGAAAGTCTGAGCTAAAGATGTACATCTTGTTTTGGAACATGAAAGAAGCATACAAGTCTGAGAGTGTATGTTGCTGTATATCTGGGGTAATCATGCCAAATAACTGCATTGACTAAACAATGTATATACTGATATATATAATTATCAAAATCAACATACGTCCAAAACTAGGCCACTTACTGCTCTGATCTGTGCAAACTGTACACATACCTTTCACCTAAAAGAACTCTACCTACACCTCAAGAGGTGACAACTCCATCTAAGGACTCCATCATCATGGTACCAGTCAGCTGCATGCAATATCACAAGAGTCCCTTGAAAGCAAGCTCACTCCTTGGAGAGACCTGGCTTTGAGGTACTGGCAGAGAGGCTAAAATCCTGACTGCTGAAAGCATGCAAGACCACAGACCAGTCCTTGCTAAATTAAACTTGCAAGAGTAATATTAATGATAGCTCAAGCTACACAGAACTGCACTTTAGTTCACCTAGATGTGCAGATAGATTTATTTCACCATCAAAAAGAGCACCATCAACAAGAGCCCTTTTAGAATTTAGGTGACGACAAAATGTCACCATGAACTATTGTCCTTTCCAGCCCAGATTTTGTTCTGTTTAACTAATTCGCACTGGTATCAACACACACAAGGATCTTCTGTTCTTTGCATGTTGACACCCACAGTGCTTTAAGCCATTTGTCTGGTGTAAAATACATTATTTCCCAATGCAGGGAAAGTGAAAAACAAAGAGTAAACAGCTTTGTGGGGAGGTATCTTCTGGTCTGGAGACTGGTGAAGAGCACTATGTCTACCTACAAAAAGGACCAGAAGGAAGATCCAGGAAACTGCAGCCTAGTCAGCCTTGTTTCAGTTCTTGAGAGAACTACGGAACAGGTCCTTACAAATGCAACTTCCCTGTAAACACATTTCAAGAACCTGACTATGAAAAGCCAACATGGACAAACTGAAGGATGCATGCTGCTCGACCAAACAAAATGGTCAGTGGATGAAAGGAAAGAGTGGATATCATCATCAACTTGATTTTCCCCAAGTGTTTGACACAGTCTCCCTCAAAATCCTTTTTGACAAGTCAGTAAGAGAAGGACTGGGCAGATGAAACATAAAATGGCTGAGGAACTGACTAAACTGTTGAGCTCACAGGCTCAAAGTTAAAAGGCTCAAAGTCATGGTGGCAGCTGGGCACAAATTAATTTCTTCTGGAGTCAATGCAATTCAGCTTTATAAGTGGTCTGGAAGGTAGGCATACTGTCACCAAATTTGAGGATGAGCCTAAGCTGGGTGAAGAGGTAGCAGTGCTGGAAGAAAAAGTCACCATATAGAAACTTCAATGGGCTGTTGACATTTGGCCAGCAAGAATGAGGTTCAGCGAAGATAGATGTCAAGTCCTGAAACTGGGATGGAATAATCCCAAGCAGGAGCACCAGCTGGGCACTGGCTGGCTGGACAGTTACTCTGCTGTAAAGGCACAGGGTGTCTTGGCAGACAGCAAGAGGGACATGAGCCAGCCAAGTATCCTGGCAGCAACGACGGGCAACAGCATCCCGGGCTGAATTAGTGACACTTGCTGGTAGATGAAGGGACGTGATTTTTCTACTCTGCTCAGCACCTGTTAGGCCACACCTGGAACACATTGTGCAGTTTCTCTCTTTCCAGTTCAAGAGACACTGAAAGCCTGGAGATGGTCCAGAGAGGACCAGGAAGATTAGGGGAGTGGAGAACTTTACAGCTGAATGAACTGTGCTTGCTCAGACTTGAGCAGGGAAGGCTTAGCATGGGGAAATCAAATCACTGCCTTCCAATACCTAAAAAATAGTTCTGGGGGAGACACATCTCTTCACAAGGATGCACCATGACAGGAGAAGAAACAATGGGCACAAGTGGCTTCCAGGAAAGTTATACCCAAATTTCAAAAAAATTATTTTCTGTGAGAGCAACCAAACATTAGGATCAGTTATCTGAAGAGAGTGGAATCTTTCTCACTAGAAATAATAAAGATGTGAATTGATTGGGCCTCAACTAACCTAATCTGAGGCTGTTTTTTTTATCCAAAGTTGGATCAGATGGATGTTAGGAGGTCCCTTCTAACCTAGTCTTGTCTCTGTTTCTGTGATTCCTTCCCATATCTTCTCAATAGATACTTTGCTATGCATTTATGTCAGAGGAAAAATTGTCCCAAGCTTTTCAATTTGGAGCAGAAAGCAGTAACGATCCAACAGCAATTTCTTTCCATGAATGTCCAACATACAAAGATCTTGAAGATCTCTCACTAAGTCAGACAGCAGCTCCAGCTCTCACATCCCCAGACTTTTAATGCCCTGGATTGCACCCTAACCTGGACACCTGGCAGACACTGCCTCTGCCAGGTGTCTGCCCAGTCTAACCCTGCCCAGAGGGGCTGTGAGTCTCAAGCTTCTTGCTGGCCATGCCTCCTCAGCTACAGTTTTGTTTTATGCTCCACGTCAAGCCAGCCTGAAGCATGAGCCCTGCCCTTCACCTCATGGGCATGGTCAGGCATGCATGGCCCAGCCTCTGACTGGGAGCAGCAACCTCTCATGAAAGAGAGGAAAAAAAGGCAACTGCTACCAGTAAAGGCAAAACCGGCTGCGACCAAAGGTCTCAGCCTACCAGAAACACCTGTCATGGCTTGAGCAATGAGCCTGGGAGATGAAGAGAGCCTCACAGATACCCTACTCAAGGGCCAGCAGCCAAACTATGGTAACAATAACAAGGCAAATGATTGAGCTGTCTAATTTTTGGCTAGGCACCTTAAAACTTACCACCCACCCACTGCCTCCCTGCTAGGATCCATACAGAGATGGACATGATAAGGAGGATGGGTTTATCAGTCACGCCAACATTTTCTTGTCCTGCATGTGGCAGGCAAGGAAGGCAGCAAGTAGGCTGGCAATGAGTTGGAGCAGTGCCTGGAGAGGTGTCAGGGACACCAAGTGCTGTCACACACCTCTGGGATGGCTTCCACTAGTGTGAAATTTTCTCCATCATGGAAGCCACACGTGAAATACCTCTCCAAAATTGCTTCTGATAAGCAGCGGTTCCTACCCCGAGGAGCTGTAGGCATGTCTAACCTCAAATTGCCCCCTTTCCTGGCCCCAGTCACCAGCTTGCTGTAAATGAAGGCAATACAGGCACCTCCGTCGCTATTTAGTACAATGAGATGTCTGAGACAATGGGAACCTACTCGGTGCATCACTCTTTGAGGTACTTGGGATGGTGCCCAGCTGTGTTTCACTTGGCCCATCCACAGGCTTCCAGGAGACCCTGCATGACTGCTCCCTGTCCCAGCAACATGCCAGGGCAGCCACACAAGCTGGGGAGGAAAGCAGGAACATTAGCAGCAGGGCAGGCAGCAGCCAAGCAGCCACCATGGAGCCACTTGGAAATTAGAAAATAGGCAGAGTAAGCATCTATTTTTATGAAAAGGATCTGCAATTAGATATTAACTGATTCAGACCATGCACAGGAAAACAACATAGGTTTGAAAACAGGTATGAAGCACAACTTCACAAAGGCAGGAAACTGATGTATACTCATATTTATACCAGTTTCCCACATAACAATATCCAGGAATTCACTGTCTGTCCATCCTCCCTCTGCTGAATACATTGGCTGGAAGGGACCAAACATGCCAGAGAACTGAAAGATGCTAAGATTGCGATGCATTTTGTGAAAACAGCTGAGCAGAGGAGAGAAATCCCAAAGTCACCAGCCTAGCTTGGGGTGAGTTTATGCACTATCAGAGATCAGAGGCTTTGTATGGGGACCAGCTGTGGTCCCAGGCCTATGAAGGGAAAGTACAGATAATCTCTGGATATGTGAAATGATCGTGGGAAGGTGTCTGGCCAGGTGCCTCTGCAGGCAACTGGCTCAATTGGAAGATGGGACATGGGCATCCCATGTCAAAGATGAAGTTGTCATTGCTGGTCTCTGCAAGGTCTTGTGCTTGGTAAAACATGGAAAAAGTAGACACACACAAAGAAACTGAAGTTTGGTTAAAAAAACATTACAATTTTCCTCCTTACACTGACCTACACCTGCAGTGGGCACCAGTTTTCATCCACTGGTTTCTCAGCTCCTCAACACTTCCAGTATTTCAGAAGTTTTCCCATGTTTCGTAAAATCAGAAGACTTCAGCACAAATACAAGCAAAAGGAAAAGTGCGATGGCCAGAATGCTCAGTGCTCAGGCAGGGCTCACAGAGGTGGCCAGCAGAGAGCTGGCCATGAGCAGCAGGGATGTCCTTGGGTAGCCTGAGGAGGGGGCAGCCCCAGCTCCTGCTTCCTCCCTTCCCTGAACAAAAGCAGCTGTAGCTGCTGAACCACCTTGGTTTGCAGTAGAAGCATTTTGAGATAAATTGCTATGGATCTGGGGGCTCTCCTAAAACAGTGAGCAGTGATTTGGGAATAGCTTAATGCCCTTGGGTGCGGACACCCAAAATTCAGCTCAGTGGTATATCCAGGCATTTGAGTCTTCACTTCTAATTTTCCAGAGCTCTTTTGAGTGACCATTCACCACCTGTTAACAGGTTATGCTTGATTTTTATTAAAATGCCATCCTGATATGCACGAATCACACAAAAGAGGACATCATCCCAGAAGGACCAAGTGTCAACAGACAGGTGTGATAGTGAGCATGACAAACAATGAAGTCCTGGCTCTAAAGAAAACATAGTGGGCAATGCAGTCATGTTCATGTCCCCCAGCTGGTTCAAGGTTCAACCACAGAACCCAAAGCATAAAGGAGATGCAAAATAATGAAGATAAACGGAGTGCTGCTGTGGGAATGGTAAGAAATGGTGGGGAATCTACCTCTTATTCAAGCAAATCTTCTCGTGTCCTGTCACAGGAAACTATTTCAAATATTTCACCTATGATAAAAGGGGGGTATCCTAATTGAGGGTTAAAAATGGGAATTCCTATGGCTGAAAGAAGGAACATCCATCACAAGGAGATGCTACCTGCACACTGAGAGAAACAACAGTTTCACTGGAGTTGAGACTATTCAGAAAGTGCTGTATTTCTTGGAGCTGGGATGTCTTCTTCTTAACTTAGCAGACCCTGAGGTCCTTATCAGTGCTGGAAGTTTGGATGACTTGGCAATCTTCCTGAACATTCTCTTTAAAATGAATAAACCTGACAAGCACAATACGAGTCACAAACTGCCTTGACTTCCAGGAATAAGAGGTTGGTTCAAAGAATGCAAGCCTGGAGCCCGATGGAAAAAGAGCATATCTTACAGCAGAGCCTTCCCATCCCCACCCGCATTTTTTCAGTCAATTTTCTACCCCCTGCACTTTCATTACCAGGCAGTAGGGATGTCTCTGTGCAGCAAGACTCATTCCAACTGGCAGCTCTGGATCAAAGAGCACTGGAAGCATTATTCAGTGTGCCTAATCATTTCCAATCACAAGAAACTTTTCTCTGTGACCTGGCATATAAACACCAAGTCATTTCACTCACTGGTTGACGGACCAGAAACCAAACAATCCTTATCGTGCCTAATTCATCTTACTCCTGCGGGTTATAGATGGATCAGCCTGCAATCCTCCAGCAGCAGTGGCAAACTTTAGGTGCTTTACTTAATCAAACTGATTAGCAACCTGTCTGTAGTGCCTTTTATCTGTTGCTGGCAAAGTAGTTTACAAGCATTAAGTGCACCTAATTTTGTGATAGCAAAGCGAGACATGGTGACTATATTTAAAAGCACCTCCAGTGATGTGGGGGAGCTCTTGTTTTAATGGGGTGGGCAGGTTCAAGGCAGCAAGTTTTGCTGATGCATGAAAACGGCTTTGAAAATTAAATGAGTGAATGGCAGAGTCAGGGAGGGAGCCCAGGAATTTTGATTGCCAGATATCTGTGCTGCCCATAGTACCATATGGTTTGTTGCAAAAGGAAAGGAACAATCAAATCGGACATCTGTTCCTAGAGCTTTATCTATCTGGGCACCATACTCTGGACAGGCACACTTTGAGCACAAAGAGTAATGAGATCTCCTCTACCCTTGGCAGATCCGCAGGGGGACGTGGTGCCTCTTGCACTGGTTCAGGTTAATATGTGTGTGATTGCCACCTGCTTGGGAGCTTGCTCCCATGGCAACACTGATGTCTTACTTAATGCCAAGAGCAGAACAACAGCCCAGTCACTGTTGCAAGGAAAGCTGACAAAAAGCTGAGGTTGCTTTAGCTTTCCTCAGCTTTCGCTCAGGTGCCCCTGACTTCGGGGGAAAAAAACGCAGGAGTAATTATGCAGAAGGTCAGCCTGTTCCAGGGCAATTTGTTCCCGCTTTGAAGGAGAGAGATGTGAGGGGTGGCACAGAAACCTGCTGCTACACCTGACAGGCTCTCATGGATAAGAGCTGGTGATGCAGCCCTGCAGGAGCTGTTTGCAAACTTGCATGACCTGCCTTGAACCTTGCCCAAAACTATTCCATTCTTTTCTTCAGTGCGTAGTGCCAGAGGCAATTCCTTTCTGCTCTTTCCTGGACACCACGCAGTATTTCTTCACCTTGAGAGAAGGTGTCTTCAGGGAGAAGTGTGGGGAGATGAAGAAGGATGGGAAGAAATGCATGAGCATGTGGAGGCTTCCCTCCTACATCGCTGCAACCCCATCTGCTGTGGCGGAAAGTTAAACGAAGGATTTCCTGGAGGAAAGGCTGCCAACTCGAAGCTTGGGAGAGCTGGTTTTCAACACCTGCTCAGCCACAAGCTTGCTGCCTGGCCTTGCACAAGTCACTCAAGAGCTACATATATAATGATACTGACATATCTGGCTCCTGGAAGGAAGTCCTCGACATGGAGCTGGTTGAATGCAGAGGATTAGGCATCTATGATTAAGTTTGGCATGAGGCAAATATCCAATGATGGCTGCCAACCAGGGCAAGAGGAGGTGCCAAAAGTCAGGAGCAAATCCCTCCCCGGTCTCTGCTGTTTGAATTGCCCATCTCTGCAGGAGCCTGCTGGTGGGAGGGCAGCAAGGGGCTGGTTCACCCTCTGTTGACCCAGCACCTGCAGTGGCTAAGCACATTGTCACTCCTTGCTGCCATCTCCTTGCCCCACATTTCTGCAACCATTCACAGACCCCAAACGGTGCTTTATCCCTTTGATTCCCAATCCCAATCTGCTGCAAATGTTTCATAAACATGACTGGACATGCAGGGGACAGGCAGGACATCTGGAAGCAGTAGTACTTCCACGAGCTCCAGGGAGCAATGCCAGGGCTGGTCCCTGGGTAATTCTTCTTTTTCTGCAGATGGCTGGGGACAGGGATTTTGTACCTCTGCTTGTCACCTGGTGGTCAGGCACCAGGAGAAGGGCAGCTTTGGATATGGAGTTGTGCACAAACTCTAGGCAGCTCTCAAGAAGACAAGCAGAGCCATATCTCCCTCCAGTTATGAGCAGAGCGCTGTTTCTTTGTTGACCTGACTGAGACAGTGTTAAATTTTGGTAGTAACTCATACTCTGGGGCTACAAGGTCCCAGGCAGGCAGGAGAGAGCCACTCCGAGGGTGTCACTGCTTGCCCCAGGCTGGGCACTCCCAGCACCATCACTCCCAACACTGGGGAGCTTTATCAGCATGCCATGTCTCTTGGCTTTGCTACCTTCTCTGTAGCTGCTCAGCCAGCCTGTTCCCTATCACCAAAATGGGGATAAGGACAGAAGACAGAGGCAATGCCTCAATCTCACAGTGAGAAAAGCACACAGGCAGAGACTGGAATCTTCCCACATTCAAAAATCGTTCTTTATCATAGATAACCAGCTCATGTTGCACCTTTCCGAGGCACTGGCTGAGGATAACAGTGAGGAAGGTCTCAGGAGATGCAACAACAAGATCAACCTTCCCTACACCTGACAAGTGCCAGAAAAAAATCAGGGACTCCTGGAAGAAAAAGCACTGCTGCTTCTGCTGTAAGGCCAAAGCTGGGAATGCCAAAGTCATCAGACAGTGAACTGTTTTGATAGTGATTAAGAAATGCCACTAAGCTCTCCTGAACCAAACACAACCACGTAGCCTAGATCCATCAAGGTCAATGCAGAAGCACTAATTTCCTAAGGTAAATCAAACGTGGTTCTCCAGGAAGACAGTAACTGTGGAGTTGACTTTTCCAAACCCACAGGAAGCTGCTGGCATGCCTTTCCTGCAAAGGCAGAGCTGTTGTGGAGAAGAACAGCTTAGCAAAATCTTGGATAAATCATAGCTAAAGGTCCATCTTGCCACAAGTCAGGAGAGATGTGGGTGAGCTCAGAGGGCCCTGGGAGTATTGCAACTGTTAACGGAAGGTGGGCTTTTGTGCTCAGCATTGGCACTAATGGCAGGCTCCTGAGATCAGGGACCAGAGCAAGCACCCTCTTGCACTTATCTGCACAGATGGGCTCTACACAAGAACAAAGTGCTTGATGCACCTGCAGTGACTGTGAGATGCACTCTGCTGACACCTGAAAGGGAGCCAAGGAAAACGGGGAGAGGAGTGCTGGGGGCTCCTTTTTCCTTATACCCTTCCAATCACTGGAAATTTGTATTAGTGACACAAAAAATGCTGTAGGATACACTAAAATACCCAAGTCTGGGCAGATGGTCAGAGCAGGATTGCCGCTGTTTTCTCCTGTCCTGACCTGATGCATTTTTGAGGTTCACACAATTGCCCCTCCCATTCTGCATTCATTTGCTGTACTTGTGATTTGAAAGTGGATCAAAATGAAACAATTGCCATTTTGCTGAAGCTTAAAATAAAAGGAAAAAATTGGAGATAACTAAAACACATTTGGCCTCTCCTCATCCTCACTTTTCTTTAACATTAACTTGTTTATGAGAAACCATGTAACTTGTGGAGTGAGTAGATGTTTTGATTACAGAAAAAAGCTGAACAAAACCAACAAAAACAACCCCCCCCAAAAATAAAACCTAAAACAAAAACAACAACAAAAAACCCCAACACTGAAGGAAGGGGAAAAATCACAGCTTTCTCATTCTCATGAAATACACCTCATTCATTCAAAACTTAGAATAAAATTAAGGCATTAAAAAAGTTTATTCTACAACCCCTCCCCCTCCCCCCACATTCTCATGTCTTCTGTAAAAACTCACACTTTTCAGATGGTTCAAAGATACATCATGGATGTGAAGTTTATAATTGCATCATCACTCTTTCAGTTAAAAACCAAGCATGAAATCTTCTGCCTTCCATTAGTGAATTAATGTCAAATAGGTGAAAGAGGTTTGTACTTCAGTTATTCAGCCAGCCAAAACAAAAAATAAGAAAAAACACCAGCAAATCAATGTGGTTTGTGTCCAGGAGGAGGTGGTTCTCCCTCACTGTGCTGGACAGCCATTCAAAGGCCCTGGAGCATGGCTCTGCCTGGGGGATCCAGGGAGTGCCAGAGCCCTGCATCCCCCCAGGGTCCCGCAAGGGCTGCAGCCAGCAGGACAGGTACACACAGGACGGGGAAAGCTTGGTGCTTGTCTGGCAGCTCAACAGCCCTTTTGAGGAGCACATGGCAATCATCTTCTCAGCAATATCTTCCTGGAAAGGGGATATGGGTTATAGTTTGCTACAAACAGTCCACTGCTATCATCCTCTCAAAGCCCAGAGGTTTTGGATTTGATTTTTACCCACTGTTGCTTTATCCATTCTGAAGCCATGGCAAAGTGGTCACATCTCTGAGGAGCCTAGGGATGGGAGGCTGGGCTCATGACAAGCCTTCATGGGAGGCCATCCTGCCAGCAAACCGGGCCATTTGGTAAAAGGATCATGCTGCTCCTTGCCAGTGGCAAGAGCCCTCTCTCCATCCCTGCAAAGCAGACTACAGCCCGGCATGGAGCAGCCCCAGGACAGTTACCGTGTTAGAACTCCGCCCTGAGGACGAGCTCACAGGTAACTTCCTAACATTGCATGGCTGGAAAGACTGCGATGGGACGAGCCAGGGTGCAGGGAAAGAACTGGGAAAACATTTGATCAGGCTGAAAACAAACCTCTGCAACCACCTCCCTCCTTTCTGAGTACCTCACAAAGAGAAATGCTGCAGGTGGGCTGGCTTTTAATAATGAACAAAACACCCCAGCTCTTTCTTATTAAAGACTTACCACTGATTGCTGTCCCCTGTACTTGTCTCTTTTTATACTGCTGTCCTTTCATTCTTCTGAAGGCAGGCAGAGGAGTGGCCAGTCCTGCACTGCTGGGGTTCAGCAAGTGGGTCAGGTTTGGTACAGGACCTCCAGGGACTGCTCAGCTGCAGAGAGCTGATTAAAGTTTCCGTATTATTTTCATCTCAGGTGGTGTCAGACAGTTCCTCGTTAGGTTCCTTGTTCCAGTAACTTCTCATCACACACATAGTGAGGGGTGTTCACCTCTCGCAGCATCAGACATCCAAAGCACAGGAGTCCACATCTCAGCCAGACTTCTGGTCTCCCACATCATTGCTGGAGGACAACAGCCATTACCAGAAGGAAACCCAGATATCTGAGACAACTGTCTTAAGATGAGGTGGCTCCAAAGTGTTTTGTCTTGACAGTTTATGCTATGCCCAGTGTTGTGGCAGAACTTCCCTACCCCAGGGAGGGGTAGAAGGTGCTTCCCTTCTTTGAGGGAAGAAGGTGCTGGGGAGTACCAGAGCTCTGAACACAAAGGCAGAGATACCCAAATAACTCATCCTGCCTTCACTACACTGCATATCATTCCCTTTCACCCAAGACCTCTACATAATAAGCCCAATATTTTAAACTAAGCCTGCAATGCTAGAGAGACATTGTCCTTTCGTCTAAAATCTGGAAAAGGACAGAAATTCTAAGAGTTCCTCCTCACCCCAAACCTGCTGATCAAAACTTTCTTCTTCTAGATGTGGCAATCAAGTCACCCCTTGCCAGCCTTCATCCCAATTAACCAAATACACTGCATTCCTTAAGGCTGGAGTCAAAGCAAACCCAAGTCATTCACAGCTTTCCATGAATTACCCCTGGCACTTCCGCTCCCTTCTTCTACAGACACCAGGCAGTGTGTCTCCCTTTAGAAGGAAGGACAAAGTCAGGAGTCACATCCCTGCTTCTACTTGTTCTCCAGAGTTGCAGGGTTTCTTTCTGTCTCAGAGCTCCGTCACGGGCTCGCTTTCACATGATTACACACAAGGATCCCATGGACTCTCTCCCTGACACTGTGCTCCCCAGATGGGCTCACACACACTTCAGACAGAACCTGAATTCTTTGTTCCCAACTACACACATTCAACTGCCATGAAGAAGTGTAGGGTTGTTGGTTTTTTCTCCGCTGTGCTATTTAATCAGATACCAGCCTACAAGAGCTCATTATATCCTTACTACTAAAAAGTGTGAGGGGATATTCCCAGACACTGCCTTGCTGAAGGATCCCATGGTGTACAATTCCCATGGGCTATGCTGCAGTGATGAGTCGGTCCTCAGGTGTTTGTTAAATCAGGGCTGGCATAAAGCACCATCCATTCCTGTGGTCACAAGAGGCCCATAATAACCAAGGTGGAGTTGCTTTGGCCACCCATACTGAAATTTAAATAACAAGCCCAATTTCATCCTCCTTCTGGAACAATTCAAAAGCAACACAGCATGATGAAAGGACAAGAGAACAGATGGGTTTTGTTGCCTGCATGCTACCAAGGCAAACTTTTCATGGAAACGCAGAAAACGCCCCCAGAACACCCTGAGTAGGTGATTCATAAATTCCAAGAGCCAAGAGAAACCAGAATTATTTTGTCTGTCCGCCTGCCTAATAAAGACCACAGAATTTCATACAGTGATTTCTGCCCAAAGCCCAGCAATCTGTGGTTCAAACAGAGTATCTCAAGCAGCCCACTGTCCAGCTTTGATGTGATGATGTCCAATGAGGCGCTAACCGCTTCCCATGCTGTCAAAAACTGGCTCTTCTACAGGTTGTCTGCATCTCTTCACCACTGCATAACTTTTGTAGCCTTCCCAAGGATATTAAAACTTTCTAGCATTTTTGCCCTCTCTATCAATACTCTCAAACCATCAAAAAGAGGGAAAACAGAGATTCTGAGGCACAAAACACTAAGCAAATACACAAAAAAGGAAGAACAGAGCATCTCTATGGATCCTTCTGCTGTAATTGAATGGATGAAATCTATATTAAAATGCAACTCAAGGTCCCCCCTTTTTCCCATTCCATGTAACACAGTGGAAAAACTATTTTGGTACAAAACAAAAAAAAAAAATTCCAAATGTACACCTGTATGACTTGTAAGGAAAGCACATTGTTACGAAAGTAGTTTTTCCTGCCACTTAGAAAGCTTGCTACAGTTTCACAGCAATAAATATTTCCACAGCAGAGACCTTGAGTGGACAGAACAAAATCCACTTCAAAACCACCTCCTGAAAGATTGGCCTAGTAAAAAGACAGCTCACTGCTGAACAACCCTTCTGACATTTTGTTACCAAAATTCTGTGGTTGGTAGCACTGATGGGGAAAGAAAATTTTTTTTTTTCCTTTTGAAAGGAAACAAACCCAAAATGACAGCAGTCCAGAAGGCTACAAGATCAGACTTCTCTAAGATAAAAAATATTTATGTTGAGCACAGAATTAACACTTCTTCCTTGTAAGTCAGCATTTGATGACAACCCTGGTGATTAAGTTCCTCCACCCACAGACCCACAATAGCCCAGGCAACAGCCTTGAGACTTCCCTGTAACATCAGCCTGTGTTGGAGGATGGGAAGGGGCTCCAGGAACCATCTCCTGAATCCATTCCAGTTCCTGTTCACCACTAAGTAACCATATTCACATTTAATAAAACCAGGCCAGAAGGTTCATTCCAACAGCGTTGCTTCTATTGCCACTTTCAAAGAGATGCTTTCTCACCCTCTGTCTGCATTTGTGCTCTGGCCAAACTTGGATGGAAAACAAATTCTCAGGATGGATATCTATGGTCCCGTGGTTCAGACTCTGCTGGGATGAGCCCAGCTCCGTTTTCTGCTCCCCTCACAGAGGGATTAGTCTCACCTGCAGAGCAGGTAAAGGTGCAGCTCCAGCTCATGAAGGTGCTGAGCTGGCTGTGGTCAGCGTGTGCTGCTAATAAAGGTACTGAGTGTTTGTGCAGGGTGTCTCGGGGGGCTGAAGCCCACACTTAATTTACATTGTTACAGCCATACTTTTTGTGAGGTGATAGCAGTAACACCTCTGGCCATGGCTTTCCCAGCTGTCCATGAGGTCCTGCTACTACACCAGACACAGGACTATGGCAACAGAAGCAGTACCTATGTGGAGAAGATACTGCTCCTGATGTAGGCTCATGAACTGGACACTCATCTAACAGAGCAGGTCTACACAAACCATCTAGTGTTTTATTGCACGTGAAACTTCAGACTGTTTTAAGGCAGAGTGAAGGTGCTCTTCTTTAAGATTTCAGGCACCACAGGTTTGTGCATTGAAACTCTTACATCAATTAAAACTCTGTGTTAACGTGTATGGGTGCAATCCAAACCGGCACAACCTGTGTGAAACAAAAGCACACCTGGAGCAGGAACAGCTGGGCCCCATTTCTGTACACACAGACCTGCAGAAATCATCACATAAAGATGCTGTGTGGCCACGTAACTGCACTGACACTGAAGGAATTCATACTTAACAGTGGTTCAGCTGAAAAGGTATTGCTTCTGAAAACACCAAAAGCACTGTTTTTTGGCGTCCTGGGTAACCAACAGTTAAAGCTCTGCTTTCAAATCATCTATCCTGAAGTGGTCACAGCAAGTAAAAGTAGCAATCCTCACAATGCAACAGTGCAGAAGATGTAGTCAAACCCCACAGCCAGTTTAAGTATAACCCTCACAGTTTCCATTACTGCTACTGTAATGATTTTGCAACTCTCATTTATTTTTCATCATTTCAGCTGCTAGTTTGTGGCAAATATTTGGGAAAAAAAAAAAANGAAAAAAAAAAAAAAAAAAAAAAGAACCCAAAACCCCAGAGACTGCCCATCCTTGACAGGAACAGTCCTGGCATGCCTGGAATGTGTAAAACCACAAAAGAACCATTTCTGTTCATATTACTCCTTATGAAATCCCCTTTTAAAGAAGACTCAGCACTGGAGACTTTAGGCACTCAGCAGAGCCCTTTAGCATTGCCTTTAACTTTGAAATGTGACTTATCAGCCAAAGCCCAGGCGGGTTTGGGTATCTGACTGTTGTGCCCTTTGCTTTGAACTCCAGGACCGTTACGTGCACGGCTGCCAAACCGGTCAAGCTATTCACCTCCCCTCCTTTGTCCTGAGGTTCAGGACAGATAAAAGCTGCACCAGGCTTGCTGCCTCACCAATGCCAATTTGACTGTTAATTTTACATTCAAGGGGAAAAAAAAGCAAATAATAAAACCCAACACCACACACAGTGATTATCACTGTTACCCACACAAAGGCCAGAGCAACCACAGAATGATTCAACAAGACCTGGGCTGCAGTGGGTGTCTCTGGACACGCATGAGAAATGTTCTTTGGCAATGCAGTTCTGCAGCTCTCTGACATGTCCTTTTCTGTTTCTGAGTCTTTTTTTCACCATCACAACCTGTTGTAACATCAGCAGGGTGGTAGCCTGGCGAGAGCAAGGCTTTAATCAGCCCCATCCACTTATAGAGACATCTACAGGGCACAGGCTGAGCAGATGCCCAGAGAAGTTGTGGATGCCCAATCCCTGGAAGTGTTCAAAGCCAGGTTGAAAGGAGCCCTGAGCAACCTGGTCTAATAGAAGGTGTCCCTGCCCATGGCAAGGGGGTTCAGCTAGATGATCTTTAAGGTCCCTTCCCATAGACTCAAACCAGTCTGTGATTCTATGTGAGTTTGCTTTGCTGGAACAATGAGGTGATCAACTCGTGTTACTGTGTTAGTGCAGTGCTGCCCACACCATCTCTGGAGGTGCCTCAGGTCAAATCCTGCTCCTGTTTAAGTTACTAGGTAAACTTTTTGCTGGCTTCCTTTTGCTTTTTATCTCTCTTCTTTTTTTTTTCTTGGGGTTTCTGGGTTCACCTTTCCAGGTAGATCATCACTACAGACACATGGCAATCTGTAGCGTGAGGCTCATGTCGAGCTTGAACTTCAGAAAGCCCCAGATCAATCCAAGATCAAGCTGAAACACAGGGACTGTTAACCCCAATTTCCAGCACTTACCGCCTTTTGTTTGTGCACGCTGACAAGGAGCCCTGCAAAATGCAAGCACTGTAGTTCATAAGCAAGAGGTCTGGCAGGACAAACATTAAAGACTGTAAGAAAGCACAGGCAAAGAAGTATCTTGTACAGAACTGAAAAAAGAAAAGATAAATGATAAGCAGGAATTCCCCAGTGGCCTGAGTTTATCTGTGTGATTGCTTTCAGGACTTTTTTTTCTTGTTGTACCACCTTGATTTGCATACAAAGCATCTCTAACAGGAAATAGCATCTGTCCTGGAAAAAAAGAAAACAAGAAGGATAAGGATTTTTGCTGCCAAGAGTAAAATCTCTTTTGGCACCATATGACATGCCAGAAAGCCCCTCTCCTCACAAAAGCAACTTGCAGTGGCACATTGCAGCCCTTCTTTACTCCTTGCCCTGTGTCCCATCCCAAGGGCAACAGCGCACAATGCAGCACCTCAGGAGAGCTTCCATAGTTAGCAAATCTGAAAACGAAAGAAAAAACAAGCAGGTGAGTTGATTTGCATTCCAGATTCACAATTAACACAGCAACAAATTAGTTTGTAGGAAGCGGAGGAGTAAAAAGGAAAACCGCCAACTTGAAAATGCAAATCTTCACCTTACTACAATCACAAGCCGCAGCCAGGATTCCTACAGGCCAGGAAGGCACCAGTAAGAACCCATTTTTCACTACTTTTTCAATGTGGTCACTTCATGAACTTGACAGTGGCTTGTGATATGTGGTTTCAATTCTATACCATATATAGCCAGTTTCATTTCCTGAAAAGAACATGAACGGAAAAGCAGAAAACCTTTAAAACGATTGTACAGGTCTTTCTGTCTTTTCTCTCTCCTTTTTGTCTTTTATTGCTACCTTCCTACACTAAAAAAAGGCATTTATTAAATTAGTACAGCATAAAAAATGGATCTTTTCCCAAGGCTCTTGGATTGTAAAGAATATAGGTTGCTGCTTTGAAACTCACACACTAACTTGGCAGTGCTGCACAGCATGGAATCACAGCATTTCACATACTATTCCTCTGCTCATGGCTCCCAGGGGTCATGGTTCAAGCCCAGCAGTGAGCACAGTGAGGTTTGTTCCACAGCCCCGTGCACTGGTATTGCAGGATCTCAGCTATCCGTGGCCATCAACAGTCACAGCCCCACGGGAAGCACAGCAGCGAGTAAAATCTTGCTTTTCAGATGAGTAAATGAGACAGCGGTAGTTTTACACTACACGTCTTTGCTTTTTTCTGCAGAACTCAGGTCATCACCTCATCTGTCTGGGCTCTGTCCCTCTCCCTGTGGGAGCCCACACTATTAGCAGGGAGAACAGGTCTTTGCCACCCCTGATGCCTTGGATTTTCACTTTCATATTTTTCAAATCCTGTAGTAGCTTAGTGTGTAACTCTGAAGTGTCTTGTAGCCTGTTAGCTGCTGTTCTCTCAAGTTCTCTCCAAGGACACCCAGACAGTCCTAGGCCCAAAATGTGTAAACCAACATCTTGAGAAGAGGGGGTTAAGCTAAGGAAATTACATCATTAGCTAAAGTTTTAATTGGCGAATTTATGCTGATACGCAAATGGACCAAACCTATAAAGGTGTGAAGAACTCGTGACTCGTCGCTCATCTTGGGGTCCATTTTGAGAGCAGCCTCTGGCTGCCCAGGGTGTGCCTTTGAAGGCCTTTCAATAAATATCCACCTTTATTCCATTACTCCTGTCTAGTCTCTGTTTCTAGGTAGCATCAGGCACCACCCCAGGGCTCCTCCATGCTCCTCTTCCCTCCTGGTTGCTGAGACACACTCAGGCTTTCCAAGCACAGTTACAGGGATCCTATTTAAGTGATCATCCAGGCACAGCCCCATGTCCCAGCAGCTCTGCCACTGCTCAAAGGCTGGGACAGTTGCTGGGACCACAGGGCAATTGGACCTTAGGAAAGAAAATGCAGCAAAGACCAACAGCATACTGGGCTGCAGGAGCAGAAACAGCCAGATCTCAGCACTCATTAGATGCCATCTAGACACTGCATCTTGTTTTGGTACAAGGAACACTCGGACAAACTAGAGCAAGTGCAGTGGAGGAGCACTGGTGGATTTGCCTGAGGAGAAGAGGCTGTGGGAGCTGGGCTTGTTCAGCCAGGGCAAGAGATGGCTTTGAGGGATGCAGCAGCCCCAGCACCTGCAGGGAGGTGACTGGGAACATAGAGCCAGGTTCACTTAAAGCCATACTTGACAAAACAAAGTCATGAACAATCTGGTCTGATCTCACAGCTGACCCACCCATGATCCCTTTCAGCCTGTATCATCCTACAGGCCATCTTCTAACTGCTACCAGTGCAAAGGCTTTGGAGGAAAGGGTGGGAATCACTCAGTGCTCAGGGATCGTGATATCCCCCAAGTGAAAGAGCTAGAGAAACACCACATCCCAAGACCATGAAGGCCCAGAAGGCACCCCTGGGCACTGTGCCTTATGTTCCCCTCAGGACACGACAAACCCCAGTCCTGCATGCAGTCCCACAGTGACCCACATGCAACTGTTCATCTCAGTTTGAGCATCAGTGGCCAAGGAACCTTTGTCCATGTCCCATCTGCAGCACACACACGCCCATCTTTCTCCTCTTCGTATGTGCAAAAATACACAAACATAGTTACAGAGTAATCAGGATTCCCTAAGCCCCATGGCTAGGCCAACCACAAAAGGGCTCTCCATACTGCCCAAGGCAGCAGCCTCTATTCCACAGGATGGAGATGCCTCAAGAAGCCTTCGCTCTGCCCCACAAACTGCAAAGCTCTGGTGCAGGATGACCTAGCTACACTGTCAACATGGCCATACCATCGTCTCCATCCCTTGTGTCATAAAGAGTGTTGGAGCAATGTCTTCCTTTCAGTCAAAATAGCTTTTGTTGCTAAGAGATAGGAAATGTTCACAACTGAGAAGATGAAAAGGGACCTTACAGATAGCACTACCGCGTTCCAGTTTCTCAGAAGGACCCATACAAACTACAAGGCGACTGTCACATGTGCTGGGTGGGCAGAAGAGGAAGAGGTGGAAAAGGAGAGGTTCATCTTCTCACCCCAGGTCACCAAGAAAGTCAGTGGCAGAGCCATAAACCAACCTCCTCCCCACTATTCCTGAGTCTGGATGCTCCCTGTCCTCTTCATGCCTCTGCTTGATAGCCAAGCTGTGCTAGGAGGTAAAGCTGCCCTCCTCATGTTGCACATAAGCACAAGTCTTTTTGGAGGTCATAGTCCAAGGGATGTCAGCTCCCCATCAGAAGTCAGTCCTGCACAAATATAATCTTTCAAAAATGAAACTTGCATCTGCATTAAGAAACCTGTTCAGCTTTGATAATATGCTCACCAACGTGTTCTGAGATGCGGTCTTGTCTCACAGGAACTTAGAGGCTCTAAGGGTTTATCCACATGTGGGGTTTTTTGTACTTGGAAGTGAGACCAGCAAGCATTTTTACACCTACCTATTCAAAGAGTTTTATTTTCAGTACAAAAGAGGGTATCAGACCACTCAGTTTCAACTTCTGCTGAAATTCCTGTGTGACCCAGGACAGCTCATTTCAAGCAGTTCTGAGTCCACACAGTGACTTGTGCTAAACTAAATTTCTGTAACTGTACCCATACCAATGTCTGCATAAATCAGCAAGAAAGCCACAGCTTCAGTCAAAATTAGTACCTTTGTTCAGAAATAAAGATTAAAAAACCCCATCTCCAGCTCCTTGTTGATAGGTAAGCTCTTGAAGACATATACTTTCAGAAACAGCCTCCCTTCCTCTTTCCACCCTCCCGTTCCTCCAATCTTTGAGCTAGGCCTCAGGGCAATACTTTGCAACCTTGTTTGCCAGAGGAGAAGGATGCTTTCTGTCTGGGAAGCCGGGAAGACTGTGCTGGAGCAGAGCAGACCCCGGGCATGCAATTACCCAGGCAGCAGTAACAATATGTTAATTCACTGGATCACTCTGAAATGAAGCACAGTGCAAGTCCCTGGAAAAAGTGAAAAGGAGCCTGTTAAGGAAACTGTGTGAAAGCCTTGTGCACAGTAGCCCCTTGGAGTCCAGACAAGGATGGACTTTGCACAGACATCATTTTTAGACCTGAACTGGCAGCCAGCACGCCTGCTCTTCCCACCGCAGGGCATCCAACAGGAATGATAGGAACCATGCTCAAGGCTGACAGGGGACATGGGGCAACATGCTTATTTTTAAGAGCTGCCCCTGCAGGGGGCATCTGCAGAGCACTCACCCGGGGCAGATCACAGTCATACTGCCATGCATGCTCTGTCAGTGTCCACAGATTTCTCACACTTTCAGGAAAGCAGTCTCCTCCTTGGTGTCTGCAGCTGCCAAGTTCACATCCCAAGCTCAGCTTCTCTACTCAATTGCCCAGAGCTCCTTAGGTAATTCCTGTCCTCCAAAAACAAACAACAAAGCCAGCATTGCAAGGAGAGGAGAAGGAGACTGAAATGGACCCTCAGTGAATTTGTTAGGAGAAGTCAATGCCCTCAGAAGATCTGCACTGACTGACTACCTCCTGGTGCATAATCCTTCTCCTACAGACTAATTCCTCTAACACCCAGACAGAAATGATGGCCTTGTGATGGTATCATGACAGAAGTAGTCCTGCACTCCTAAATCAGAAGGGGTCCCTTGCTGCAAGCAGGAAAACTGGCTTCCCTTCTAAGGAGAAGGGACAGAGGAAGAATCACAAAGATCTCTGCTACCTCCTTATGTTGGACAGACTTCCCACCTGCACACTATTAATGCAGATTCCAAATACCACAAACCTCCTTGAGGAACAAGCAATGATTTCATCAGAGGCAAGGGCAGTTTTAATCCTTCATAGCCTCTTGTAGAGAAATTTCTGTTGTGATCCATACATAGATTAAACTCATCAAGTGGAAGAGTTGCACACCAAAGCTCTTTCTGCATAAGGCTGTTGACCACTGAGCTGATATATTGAGGTTAAAGCCTCATCTGTGCCGACACACTTCTTCAGGAATGCAAGTGTGGCTTTCATGCATAAATACAGCTGTTACCCTGAGGAGCAGGGGGCGACCAGTTTAATGCCAAGAAGTTTAAATTCAGTTCTTACATTGCACCAAAACTCCTGGTTTCCTGCAGAAATAGGATCAGCAGTAGCAAACACCTAGAGAAAGTCTTCTGCTAGCTTCTGCTATGCACTGGCTATTTTGAAGACAGTTTTTTGAGTGCAAGACTAAGAGAAATCTTGTTTAAAAATGCATGTTTTGCACAGATTGAGTTTTGCTCTCCAAGGAGATGGGAAAAGTAAACCACAAAACTAAGCCGCAAAGACAACAGTGCCCAGCCATGAGCCCTGGCCTTTGCAGAACTCCTGATGGCTGTCCCTAAATGGGAGCACTTCGCTGCCAGATGACGTGTCCTAGATGAGATGAGTTTCCTGAAAAGCACAGACAACACGCGGTTAAAAGCTCAGCTCAGACAAGCAGCGAAACAAGTCTGTTTTCTGGTTTTTGAACTGAATATTCAACACTTTCCATGTTTGTTCTCTCACAGGTTATCTGGGCTGCACAATCAGCAAAACTGCAAAAACACTTGCTGGGGCTCAGCTACCAGGCAGTCTGTAATGGAGCTGTTCTGGAGGAAAACAGAAGTGTTATTATGCTCATGGCTGTCCCAATACCATTAGTCATATGTGATGGAGAGAAATGCGTCCTCACAGAGCTCTTACGGCCTTGTCAACAGATGAACTCAAAATGAAAACATCCTAACTATCAACAACCCACCTGAAAGCTGAATCACGAACCCTGAAAGCAGCCTCAATGCTACAGAGTCCTTCTCTTCAGAAGAAAACAGCTGGGTTTCTTCCATCTGTCCTCTTTTTCTTCTTCCCATATAATCTCTTGACACTGCTCAATGAAATAACGTTTCTTCTTTCATCTCCCCACTCAAGCAACCCTTCTCCCCTTCAGCTGAGTGATGCTGTAGGGCCAGGAGAAGAAATCACACTTGAGGCAAGAAGAGGAAAAGGCCAGAGCTTGGGTGGTGGGAAACAACATCCCAGTTGTCTTCTCTGTATGACCTTAGACAACCTCCCCAGCGCTACTTTGTCTCATTTCCCCACTGAAATAGCAAGTTCCTCACCACACTGGGTGACTACCTGGCCTGGTGTTACCGATCTGGGGTTAATACTGACAATAATCAGAGGAGGTTGATGGTGTGCCTAAGCTGTCCTTACATGTCAGCATCTCATTTGCACACAGTGATATTCAGCACAACCCAGACCATGGTTTCGTGCAGCACTTCTATACTTATGCACTTCACAAACATCTCTGGTGTCTTCAAGCTCCAAATGTCTTGGCAAACACTCCCTATGACAAGAGCACCACTTCTATGTTGGAAGCTTAGGAGATCCACATTCTCTCTTCACCACTTGACAGACATGATTTGACAGGACATATTTTTGCATCTACACTAATGAGACATGGAGAAGACTGTCAAACAAATGCATGGAGTTCAGCTCATGGCTGGCACCAGGGGCAGAACATTAGAGTGCCACGCAGTTGTTGGGACTTCTCTAGCTGGGATGGTACCTGTCCAGGAGGCACCACACTGATCTCAAAGGGATCCTGTGGTCACTGCAGGGAGGGCCCTGGATCTATGCATGCACTCCATGATGGTAGACCTGGGAGCAGCCACTCAGCAGTTCCTCCTGATAACCATTACAGAATTCATTTGGAAACAAATTTCTTTTTCAGAAGCCTCTTCCCTGGCACTGACAAATCTTTTGAGATGCAATTTGCACTGCGAGGGCTTGCAGCAAGGTACAAGTGGAAGCGTGCTCTGCTCCACGCTGAGGGTGGCCAGCAAGACAAGGAGCTGTTCAGTGGCTCCACATCCATGTCAGAGCTCATAACAGAAAACAAATCCTCCAGCCTCAGGTGATTCCCAGGCCAAATCTCAACCAAACCCACACATCTGCACTCACGCCAAAGAGCAGACTCACATCAAGACTGAAGAGCAATTGCCGTAGGTTGCCATGGCAGTGTGCATGGGTGATTTTATCACCCTTATCAGCTGCAACAGCATTTAGGCCCATTATCAGAGAACACTGGTATTTTTTTAAGGGTGCACTATGTGACAGAAGCAGAAAATCAGTGTCAGCCAGAAGTCAGCACACAAAGCAGGAGCCCTTGCTTCGAGCAAACTGCCTCCCAGGAGCACAAGGACATTAACCCAGCCCCGGGCTCGTGCTGGACATGACTGGTAATGCTGGGCTGCCCAGCATTCCCCAGCCCAGTGAGCTCTGCCCTGCACAGAGGGATGTGCAGCCCTCCAGGGAGCACGGCAACAGCAAGCCGAGGGCACTTGCCTGTGCTCTCCATGGAGCTGAGGGAAGTAGGTCAATCCTTCTGCTTTGCTGAGCCTTTTGGCAGGTCGGGGCCGCGCTGCCGTCGCCTCTCGCAGCTCATCACTTGTGCTGTGTGACAGTCACGTCGTTCAGAAGTTAACGAATTCAATACATCTAATTAAATCAACCTTGGCATCCATTCAAAACTCATCTTGTGGCTTTTTTTTTTTCTGCCTTTTTATTCTCTACTGTTGGTGGTAAAGAGACCCAGTGAGGAGAGATGCAAGAGAAGGTTGCTAAGAGGCGAGCCAGTTTTTATCTCTTTCTTTATCTCAGTTTTTTATCTCTTCTTTATCTCAGTTTTTATTTCCCTGCTGCTCTCCTGTCACGGAATCACAGAATCATTAAGGTTGAAAAAGACCTCCAAGATCATCAAGTTGTTGCAGAGATGCTTTGTTTTCCTCAAGGGAATGAAACAAATCCACGTGGCATCACTCCTTACGCATCTTTCCTCCTCCTCTGCCCCAGACAAAATGACCTTTTCCATCTCCTTGCAGGTTTTGCAAACAGAGTCCAACACAGCCAGACAATCCTTTGGCTCTGCTACTGACACTTGCCACACTGAACATGGACTTGGCAAGCAAGGCAAGCTGGCACAGCTGGCAAAGGGAGGGCACATCAAAGTGTGACCCACAGCCTCTGGGCTGGGCTGGACACACTGCAAGGTGGGAGCACATCTTCCACCACCAGACTGAGCAAAGCCAGCAAGCAGCAGGGAGACCACTGGAAACGGCTCATGCCAGCCAGGGTCTCCTCCAGCTGCTCTCCCATGCAGCTCCCCACTTACACCATATACCAGCACTGCTTGATGGATGTGGTCACGAACATGGGGTCACACTGGAGAAGCCATCCAAGACAGGCTAGTGGATGGCCACAGAACTCTAGAAATGGACTGCAGGATGACGAGCTGCCCTTTGCACACCATACTCAGTGACATCAGGACACACTGGTGAGCTGCCCACACCTGTCCTCTTCCCCAGACTGACATGGACACTGGGATCACCCGGCTCAATCTCCCATGTCTCCTCACTATAGCAGATCCTTCCTCTTTCACCGAATCTTCTCCTTCTGCCATGGCCTCCCTGCCCTGTGACCATCAGGATGGTGACACGACCTGCTGCCTTTCTGTGCTGTAACTAATAGATGTCAACAAAACTGCCATTCCCATTTGCAGGAGTTTAGCTAAAGGCATTTGGATCATCCCAGAAGAATACTGTTCTGGCTTGGATCCTAGGAGAAAGTTTATTGTTTTTCCATATTCTTCATATTTTCTATAGCCTTGCTGGGCTGGGGAACCAGGACTAGGGAATATGCCAGGTGCCACCAGACCAAGGCTATGCTGTTTCTTTCAACGAAACATTGTTTCCTCCTTAGATTGACAAGAAAGATCTCTCTGTCAAAGAAGGAAGTGTTTTGTATCTGTATGATGGCATTACACACAGAAATTCATCTGCAGTTTGTTCCCTGCTATGACCTCAAAGCCATACTTGTCCTGCCTGCTCAAAATGCAGCTGTTTACCTTCCACGTCTGCACTATTTCCTCTGCTTTAATCCACTCTCCTTCAAAATAGTTCCTAAAATACTCAAACCAATTCTGGGTAGCTCTTCCTCCAGACTCCTGAAATGACACAGTGCTGTGGTGCTGCTTTGCTGGCCAGCAGAAGTCGGTGCATTGGAAAAGCTCTGGCTCCCAGCGCTGAAGCTGCCCCAGTTGGGTGCTGCTCTCTTGACAGGAAAGGACATTTCATGCAAAACCTACTGCTCATCCCTTCCTCAGAACTATGAAAATAGTCTTAAAGGCACTTCAAACTCCTCTGGTATGAAAGGCACCAGAAGAGTACAAAATATCCCTCTCCCCCATGGTAGAGGATGTTACACGAGTCTCTCCGTGAGTGCAGGAAGTCGTTTCTCTGCAAGAAAGCTGCCCCTCCTCACACAGGAAAGATGATGTGTGATGCTCCGCCAGGCTCAGGATCAACAGTCCCCTCTGACCCCTTCCTTGTCTTTTGCATGTTGGCCAGGCACACCCCAGGCTGCACACCAGCAGAGGACTACTGCTGGGTTGGAGAAAAGCAATGGGAGTAGAGGATACCAATTCAGGGCAATTACCTTGGCTGCTGTGAAATAGCACATCTTCCTCAACAGCACCACTGTCTGTGAGAGTCTCTCCCATGTGCTGACTACTTGCTCTGTGAAAAACACATTTACACTTCTATTTACACTTCCTTCAAACTGATCAAATTTGAGCAGGGCGGTTATTTGACCCCATACAACAGAAGCCTTCCCAGCCATGCCGGTGGCACTGGGTGCTGCATGAATGCAGAGGAAGAGGCAGCCTTGGAGGAGATTCAGGGGACCCCAAGAGAAGCCAGGAAGAGCAAAAGCCAACAGAGTTTCAAGCAGTGCTCCCTCACACTGCCCAGTTAAGCAGTAACTCTCCTTTGCAGAGCAAAAGTTAATGAGAGATTCTGGTGGGTTTAAGAGAGGCGGGTGATGGGAGCTGTTCTGACTTTCAAACACAGAAAAAAATGGGGTAACCACTAAGTGCAGAGCAAACACCATGGTCTGTGGGGTTCTGGGCTCTTTGCAGTGGGCTTTGCAACTGGCTTTCTTCAAAGGATGAAGAAGTGTAAGAAAATTCCATCTCTGTGTTGCACATTACTGCTCCGATCAGTAATGGTACAGTTTACAATGATGTGGTTTGGACTTCTAAAACACACCAGGTTCTACAACACCGAGGAGTTGTTCGAGCACAGACAGGAGAGCAATGATTTGTACTTCCAGAGTGAGAAAGAAACCAGAAGCTGCCTTTGACACTCATACACGTACAGCATGTTAGTGAGTTCAAGTGGAACAGTGTCCTCAGAGGAAGAGCCATCAGCTCAGCATCATCTTTGCACTCAATTTTTCATGTTTTCTCTTGAATGAACTTCTGATGCAAGAAGTCCAAAAAGATAAACTTATTCTAATGCATTTGCTCTTTTACAATGTTTAGGTACATGAGGGACTGAACAGTAGGACAGGTGAACAACCCATGTGCCCTTGGAACAAACAGCATCAGCTAGAAAGCTTCACCATCCCTTTAGCAGCCATTTCTCTTCCTCACTCCCAGTCCTAAAATGGTGGGCCCAAGGAAAATTACTGGCAGGAGAAAAAAATCCAGAGGACCAGTGTTACCAGTGTTCCCAAATCCTGTGCACTCTTTCATGTCTTCCAGGCAACACAAAGCAACTAACATCAGCCTGCTTCAGGGCTGGCCTGGGTCTCACCCATGCTGCTTCCAACCCCAACTCAGCCAGGACCAGCCAGCATGGATCCCCTGCCCTTCCCCCCTTCCTGAAAAGGATCCTTATGGACCCCTTGAGCTCAGCCTAACCAACATTTACAAAGCACTGAGACAAGGGAGCAGCACAGGGCAGTGCGAGCGCTCAGGCAGCCCAAGGCAGAGGGCTGAGACATTTCACACCACTGCTGCCAATGTCTCCACTGCCGGCAGGAACACTGCGGGGCCACGACAGGAAATTGGGTCTTAATCACCATCTCACTTTTCATTCCCCACTTCAGTTCTCGTATTTTAGCAGCTGCTGCGAGCTGGCTCCGCACTTTCAGATGAGCAGCCGTTGGGGCACAGAGCTTAGCTTGAGTGTTTTCAGGCTGCAACTCCAAATGCAAAGAGAAAAATGAAGCTGGGGGAGGCTTGGAGTAGTGATCTGGCAGCAATCAAGGCTTTAAGACACAACCGAACAAGCACCAGTCTCTTGCACAGGCTGACACTGCTGGGACAGGCAGCCAGGCTGGTAGGGCCATATGGGCAGGACACTGGCACTGTACAGACCTACTGACTGGGCTTGCTGCCCACTTAGGACAGCTGTGCGACATGGCCCAATGCAGATGTGTCTCCAGGTGCTTCCCCTCCTCCTTGTTCACAGTTTATCTACAGATCAGCTGCAATATCAGGGTTGGCTGTAGCAGCTCCCTGCTCAAACTCTGCAGCAGCCAGGGAGAACCCCCTTTGCAGGGGGGAAATCTGCTGCCACCATAACCAGTGCAGATGGCAGAGCCAGCCCCGTACACCTGCAAATCTAAAAGGGATCTAAAAGGCAGAAGGTGCTGGGACCTGGAAGGAGACACAGCCAGAGCTCACTGGCACAACCATCCCTGTGCACCAGCATAAGAATGCTCACCAAGTGCCCATCAGCCCGTGCTCCCCATGCTCACATGGCCTGTGGACCTCCAGAAGGCAAGTGTTAAAATTATGAAATTCTTGAGCCAAGACAGAAAGCAACCTTTGCCACAAAAGTAATTAAATCTTTGGGAAAAAGGAGAGGATTTACTGTCTCCATATTGCCTCCAACACTACTCCTGAAAAGATCCCACACTGTTCTTGTGCCATGCCCTCAAGTCTTGCTTTGCCTCCCCATCACATCCACGGGTCACAGGTGAAGTGGGTGCACAGACTGTGAGTGACTCAGCCACTGCCAAATTGCAAATGACCTATAGAAGTTTTCCCTTCTCCAAGGTGGCCTTGATTTGACCACTGTCTTCTTCAGAAATGGATGGAAAGTCAGCCTCACTGCAAGAAGGGATCACGAACCTTGTTTTAACACCCCCCCCCCCCCCCCCCCNCCCAGACAGCCCACCACAGCCTGGGGGATGAGCATTGCTACAGCAGGTGTAGGATTCATCTCACCCACCCTAGAGCCACCTGAAGCACCATATCTAGTTGGAGTGAGCTGGCTGGGGCACGCCGTATCTCATCAAAGAAAGATGTTTGCAGCCTTGGGATCAGCATCCAAACAAGTCAGCACAGGGTGTTTTTCAGGTGATGATGAATCTGTCACACAGCCAAGGAAGATGAAGGTGCAATTTGTCCCATTCATCAGGTCCATCACACCTTAAACCCTATGGACAAGGTTGACTAGATCTCCCCTAGCTGCAGCATAAACCAAAAGCTGCACTGCTGACCTACATGGGGGGTGCCATGAGGTGACTCCCACCTCACCAACCAGTCAAATGTAAAAAAGCAGACACTTCCAGAGGGCGAAACTGCTCTCAAAGCCTAACTTCAGCACCTGACATGTCACTGCCTCCACCTCAGTGCACTTCCAGCCTTTAATCCTCCAGCCCTCCAGAAAGGAGAGGCAGAATAGATATGTCACATTTCACCTTCCCACCTGGTGCTCCAGTTCTCCCAGTAAGCAAAGATGGGTTTGTGCTAATACAGAGCAAGGGATAAGGTGCAGATGCACATGTAGCTCATCCTTAGCTCTGCCTCTGTGGGTAGCAGCTTTTGGCAACCAGGTAGGTTGGGAACTAGGAGCTGCAACATCTCAAACAGCTCCAGAGGGATTCCTTTCACATGAGGATGGTTATCAGAGCGTGCAGATGAGTAGTACCTTCAGCACAGCTGTATTAACTTATCTCAGTAAAACTCCCTGAGACTCCAAGACAGAAAATGCCACATGGGCAGCTAATTTCCACCTAATAGCACATTTTCCTCTAGCAGAAGTTATAGACTGCAAGTGCTTCATGAGCCATTTGCAGGAACATTTGCAGGCACTACTGAGGAACTCAGAAACTTAATTATCTCTTCTAAAATGACCTGTGTGATTTAAAAACCTATTTGGACTTCAGGTGCCCTGGGATCTGTAATCCCTGATCTAGTTGCTCAGCTGGCACAATCTTGAAGTTATCATACAGGCCACTCAAGTTGCTAAAAACTGTTCTACCTACTCATCAAACCCTCAAACATGTTGCCAAATCCACCATCCCAAACTGACAGAAGCAAAACTCCAACAACCACTTCCTTATCCTTATCCACTACCTGCCTGAGCTTCCCAAATGATGGCAAGAGTACAAATCCCCTCCACTGAGGTCAGCAAATTTTCAGCACAAATACATGCCCAAGCATCTTTAGACATAAAATAGATATATGTATTTAAGGAAGTTATTATGCTTCTCGGAAACTTTTTGCAATACTATTACCAAGGCTCAACAGCAGTTTTTAGAGCCCAGTGGCAGTTCACAGCTTGAACCAAAAGACACACCACGAGCAAACTCTCTTACTAATAATGGCCTGCAGGGCTGGAAAGCCCCTGTGCCTCTCTCAGCCCCATGCTGCACTGAGGTGACATGCCTGAGTGCTTGATTTGAATATGTATAGCTGAGAGCACCCACGGGGAAGCACAGATCCTGCCTCTGAGCTTCCATCCTGCCCCCAGTGATGCAAGGTGAATGGGGCAGTGGCAAGTGTTCTCATTTCTCTACCCTAAAAATATTTCCACCAAGTGATGGTTAAGAGCATTAGTGAGAGCTTTGGGGCTTTTTTAGGCATGTCAGTGCAGGAGGATCTACCCAAAGTGGAAGAACACGCTGGTAAAATTCCTGATGCCTCGACCTTTGCATATACTGACTGTTGCTACACAATCCCCAAAAGCCAAACTCCCATCCCTTCTACCAAGACCAACATCAGATTATCACTCAAAAAAATTTAGTCCTGAGATAATTTCATAGCATGTGAATATATCTGATGCAGAGCCTAAACAGAGGAAGCCTTAAAGGCATTTTCTACTCTATGAGGCAGGGACCTAACTGAGACTATTGCTACAAGCCATCATGCAGGGGTTTCTGCTGGAGCCAGATGCAATATATGCTTTTTATTTTACACACGAGCAGGACCCAGTTCTTTACTCCAAAGTGCCATAACAGCCGGAAGAACAGAAGCTCCAACGAATGTAGCAAAGTATCAAAATCACAGAACCACAGAATGGTTTGGGTTGTAAGGGACCTTCAAGGATCATCTAGTCCAATCTCCCTGCTATGAGCAGGGACATCTCTCACTAGATCAGGTTGCTGGTGCTGGTGGAAGAGACACACTGCTCAAGGCACAGCTCCTCAGTCATGGCCCAGCACCTTCACGGAAACCAAACATCCCAGGCAGTTTAAGGATGGTGTGAACCACAGGTGATGCCCAAGAGTGTGGTACAGGTGGGGTCCCAGCCATCCCCAGTGACACCACCCACACACAGGTACATCAGGCAGAGCCACACATGCTGCCACCACTGGCATGGCCCTTGCTGCAATGCTCCCTTGCAAAATTTCTCCTTTTAACTCCAAATTTCCCTCACTGCTGTATGGCGCTTTGCACCCATCCAAGCTAAAGCCATCTCAGCCCCTGCCATCCCATGTGGGTCCCCAGCAGCTCCTGCCATCCTGTATGTTCCCCCCACCTTCACAGGTCACCTCCTTTGGCATCTCCCCCAAGGGCAGGTTCCTTTCTCTTGCTCATCACTTCCTAAAGCTCATCATCTATTGCTCACACAGACTTGAGGCCAGTGGTTTTGGTAGCACAGGGAGATTCAGACACGCTCTCAGTTAGCCTGCAAATTTGTTCCTGAATGTAGTAATTCCAGGGCCTCTCACGGAGCTGAGCACATTGGGTACAACTCTCACTTGCCATTGAGTCAACAGGTTGGGGTTTTTTGCACTTTACTGCAGCCAGTATTTTGCCCTTAGTAATTCAAAAGTAACATGCTGCAACAGCAGTTGCCTTACCTGTTTCTGCACCTTCTGGTTTGTTCTGCTGAAGAAGGGGTATAACGGCTCTGAAAACAAACCAACAAAACAAAAAAACCCAAAGAATCGAGGAAAGCCACTAATGGCATCTATTAAAAAGACAAATATTGCATGTCCTGGAGAACAGCTAAAAGCTGCAGCCTTTCAACACTAGCTTCCATTTCAAGGTGACATGAGCTGTCCCATACCCTGTACCCCACTGAGGGAAGCGAAACCTCCCTTGTGAACCCTTTAGATGAACAAACCAAGGAGAAAAGGTGCCAGAAATCCAAAGCACATTCATGGAAAATCATGGATAGTGAAATTAAGGTTCCTGGCTCTTGGCATCACACTACAGCTGTTATAAAACAGGATCTATCCCAGCAGCACAGCTATCAATACTCCAGCATGAGTCATCTGCAATACTTATCTAATGGTGAGTAAGCTGCTCCTGTCAGTCATACTTTCCAGATAAATCTGTGAAGAAAACAAGAAGGAAGAAAAAAAAACCTATCAGAATATGTTATCAAAGAAATTAAATGTAGGGGATGGTATCTGGTCAGCAGCATGACAGCACCCAAAGTGGCAGAGGGAAAGGTGATTTGGGGGTCACTGGATGAAATGTGCACACCAGGAGCTCCAAGACAAATATTAGGGTGCATATGGAGTATGAGTGAAGTACCATTAAACCAACCATACTGTGACCCTTCCTGCTGGTGGACACTTCAGCCAACACCTATGGCAGAGGCTGTACACGACACAGCTTCAGGGACTGGGACTCCAGCATACAGATGTGTGAGTGTTTGTGCTCATCACTTTTGCTTGGCAGTGAGTGTTTGTCCAAGTGGGGACACAGTGCTCAGGAAGAGTTGCTTGGGGTCAGTGTCTTTAACATCCCCAACAGCAGGGAAACCACAACCCAGCCACACAGTGGGTGCAAAACAATCCTGAACGTGGGGGGATGCTTCCTCACCTCCCTCTGTTTTGACTAAAGCCCAACAACTAAATTGCAAATGATTTAGTGGTGGAAATAATGACAGGAAAAGGTAAAGACACCTTCTCTCAAGTCTGTTTGATGAAAGCAACCCTGAATGACCATACAGGCTCATCTGCACCCAGCCATAAGCCACCTTTGTGTTCACTGCCTGCCTGTGCCTTGTAGACTCTGGTGAGCTACAGGAGATGAGGCCAAGCCTTAGAGAACTTTCTCACAGAGAAATTGCTGCTGGGGAGGTGGAGGAAATACCCCAAGGGTCTCCCAAGGGGGCTGAGTCATTGCACGGGTGTCTCAGAGAGATTTCAGAGGGGAGTTGGGGAGCGGGGGCTGTGAGGGGAGAAAACTCCAAACACCTCCCCAACTTCACATGCCAGAAAGTGAGAGAAAACCCCATGTATGAATCACCCTGTGCTGATATCTCAAAGCCACTGAAGTGTTTCACACAGGCTGCCATGCAGGCTCCTGCCAGCACAGAGGAGCCCATTTGCTGTTCTTGCAGCCCAGCTGTGAGGCTTTGTGGCCAAGGGGATTCCAGGGTGGGCAAAATGCTTCTGTCAGCTTGCCTGAAGTGGGGAGAGGTACAAGAAAGAGCAGGGCTGTGGGGACTAACACAGATCCACCAAACCCCAAGACCTCCACAGCCAAGAGTGAAGCCTGGGATGGCCACCTCCATCTCCTCCTACCTGGAATGGACTGGAAAATACGAGCTCTTGTCATGGCTAGCATTTCAAAGAATCACAGAACGGTTTGGGTTGGAAGCTGACCTTAAAGATCATCTTGCCCAAATCAACTGCCATGGGCAGGGACAGTTTCCATAGACACAGTAGACCAGGTTGGCTAAAACGCCATCCAGCCTAGTCTTGAACTCTTCCAGGCATGGGGCATCTACAACTTCTGTGGGCAAACTGTTACAGCATCTCGCCATCCTCAACACAAAGAATTTCTTCCTCATGTCCAAACTAAACCTCACCTCTTTCAGTATAAAGTCATTCTCCCTTGTCCTATTATTCCATGTCTCCCTCTTCAGACCTCTTGTAGCCCCTTTGGGTGTTCTGAGGTCTCCCAAGAGCCTTCTCTTCTCCAGGCTGAAAAACCCCATGTCTCTCAGCCTTTCCTGACAGGTGAGATGCTCCAGCCCTTTGGCCTCCTCTGGACCTGCTAAGACAGGTCCATGTTCCTCTCATACTGGGGACCCACTGCTGGGCCAATTCCACACTGCACCTCCAGCACTGCTCAGGGTGACATCTGTTTTCCCAGCTGCCCTGGGGACAAAGGCTCTTGTCAGACAAGTGAAGGAATTGACACAATCAAGAACAAGCTTGACTGTATTTTTCCTCGGGGTTAAATTTTGTTCAAGTCAGTGTTGCAGTGCTGCAAGATCACGTGCACCCAGGCACCACCAGCAGGGACAGGACAGAAATCAGTTTGAGAGAGTAAAGACAGAGGGACCAGACCCTCTGGCATGGGCACACTCACACCAGATGAAAAGGGCCACATAACCACACCCTCATACAGTCATTCTCAGCACTCAACTTTATCAACCTTGAAATAAAACTGATTCCTTCATTGGACCACAGGCTCTGTATGGGGACAGCCATTTAGAAATAAAGCCAGGCCAACTTAATCTCTCCTGAGACCTCAAACTTATTTTCATATATACATTTTTCTTCCCTTCTAATTTTTTTTTTTAATAGGATTGAGAAGGGCCTCCCTGGAGCATGAACTCCATAAGCATCCACCTCAGGCAAACACATAATCCTGCCCAGAAACAAACCTAACACCTTAATCCCAACACTCTTATTAGAAAGCTTCCCCAAAAATTAGAAACTTTCTTTTTATGTTCAGCCTAATTACCACCATGACAGGTGAGACCTATTTGCTCCTGAAACATCAGCATCCTTCTGTCTCAGCAGGTCATCCATCTCCTCCCTGATACACCTGTACTGGGCTGGACAAGCAATCTGCTGCTCCGTGCTTTCCCATCCCAGGTCTTCTTCTCCACCTCTTCCCATTTGAATTTTTCTGAAGAACATGAGAACTGGACCCAGTAAGCACTCTTGGGAAGGCAACTTGCCTCTGTGAAACCCTCCTGTCTCTCTAGGTTCTCCTCTGAGACCTTCCTAGTAGAGTCTTTTAATTCTGGGCTTCAGGCTTGGTTTGGTATTTTTTGTTTCAGTTATGCTGTATGATGAAAATTGCCTTTACAACGTCTAAACATGCATTTCATACAAAATTAGTATACAGGGAAGAAGGGGAAAAACTGTCATATCTTCTTGCCAAGATGCAAATAAAGCACTGAGTAGGAACTGAACTGGCCACAGATGTAATCTAGCCCTGTCAGTGCTTTGGAGCACGTGTGATACTATATTAGACTCAAATTAGGAGATTCCTGCAAATGAAAAGACTATTTTGCGAGCTCAATTTTTGGTGAGGGGGGAGGAAAAAAAAAAAAAAAAAAAGAGACGACTATTTGGTCTAATATAGCATTTAGCCTAGCCAGTTCCGCAGGAATAAAAAGAACAAAATCAATAATAACCTATGTAGCAACCTATCACAGTTCTGCACATTTCTATCAGTAAATAAACGTAGCTGTATTACAAGGATTGCCCATCTGTATTACAATACAAAGGCAAACAAATGTGCACTGCCAGCTTTGGACCAAGGCTCTGGAATTTACAGAAGTAAGAAAAAATCAACAGGGGCTTTGCCTGAATAAAGACCACTGGTTTAAGCATACATGGCTTGTGCCAGTGTTCAGTGAACCAGCTTGGCTTGCATGCGTGTGTGCACAGTTAAAGATAACTATCTCAATATATTTATATCAAAGAGGGAGAGTGAAAAAAAAACCTCACATGCAAAACACGGTGACGTTCACACAGATCTTGCAGATCTGGAGGCAACCAAGCAGTGCTCTCACAAGAGGTCACAGCTCTCGAGTTAATAACCCTCTGACGTGGGCATTTTCTGAAAGGGGAGCTTATTTGGCTGCCCCTACAACTGCTGTTGTACACAAGGCTGCTGCAAAAGTCACATTTTTGGGTTCCTTATTTTGGGCTTGGAATTTTGGAGACTGGACTCTTAAAAGAAAATGTGTGAAAACAGTCTGTTCCTCCTAACTACTAATGTCTCTGTTTGCTTAGGTAGCACCTTTGTGCCGGTACTGGTGAAGCAATTGTGGTTTTAATGGAGCAAAATTGCAGTCACTGCTGGAATTCAAGAGAACTGCAGCTCAGCATCATTTCCTCTGCAGTCATCTGCTGGATTTGCATCTGGTTTGGTCACTCAGCTCCATGCAGCTGCTCCAAGCACACCTCCCAATCCCTATAGTAACTACTAATTCTCTTGGGGTGTAAATATAGCCGTCACCTAAGATGTTTGCAGCCATTAATTAAATTTCCAGCTCTAGGTACTGTGAGATGCTATCTCTCTTCGAAAGCAGCAGCCTTGACTCAGCACACACTGGAGAGAGGGAGAGACCGTGCTTCTTCACTTTCCTGAAAGGTCAGCAAGGGAACGCCCCGGAAACCCTGAGTAGTAACACCTCGTCCTTAACCCAAGTACAGGAGCTGTATTTAGGCAGCTGACTGATCACAAGAGCTACAAGGACACGTGTCTGCTCAGCAGCAACCAACTGGAAAAGCGGATGCCTTTTATTAGCCGCCCTTGTATTTAGTTTGGCTCGGAAAAGCGTGCTGCTCCACTGGTGGGTCCTGCAGCGTATGGAAGAGCAGTTATTAGTGAAGCTAATTACAAACAATGTGGCTACTTAGAGGGCTAAAAATAGCGTGGAGTATTAATAGATGGAGTGAAAACTGGGACACAGAAGATGACGGTTCTGATCTCGAGCGCAGCAGCATCCTACACGATCTCGGGTAATTCTCTTCATCTGTGTGTTTTGTTTTCACAGTTTACAAACCAGGCAGGAAAACCTCTTCTCAGAAAGGCAGAGAGGCTGAATTCCTCAGCATCCAGGAGCACTGAGAGGTCCTTTCTTGTATCTCCACACAAGTGGAAAACATTCCTGTGTCAGCCGAACTGGCTCCGTGACAATAATTTCATGCCATTTATGTGGCAACTCAGGTGACAGTTCCCAGAAACCTGTAACATTTACCTTAAATACCTGAGTTCACTAGTCACTGATCAAAGGAATGCAGCCTTTGGAAATGGTTTCCAGTTGACCTGGAGCTGCTGGAGCGGAGTGGCAAGTGAAGCCCTCAGTGCCCGCCACTGATCTGCAGACAGGAAGACCATTGCAAAGGGGGAAGCATCTGACTCACTTATTCCATGCAAACTTTAGCCAATTTAAAAATCTTATGATTTGCATCTAGCTAATGACCAAGGCACAAAGACTTGTAACAACATCATAAACCCCTCTGCCTCCCCACCAAACAAGCACAGTTTCAGCCCAGCACCTAAGAGCACACACATGAGAAATCAAGCTCTTACTTCCCCCAGTCTGCAGCCTCTCAGTCAATCTAAAAAACAAAAGCAACCAAGACCCTGACAACCTCCCAGGCTAGACAAATACCACTGCTGTGCTGGAGGACATCTCCTGAACAGCAGGAGACCACACCACCTTCCATCAGAAGGAAAGGACACAAGGAGCCACAGCTTGTGTCCCAAATCCCTCGTGTCCCAGAGAAGCTCCAGAGCCAAACCTGGCCAGTGTTGCAGCACCATGCAGGCTGCCATCTCCCCAGCTCCCAGCTGTCTTTGAAACTTCACAGTGCTGCTGGCTACACGCAGGGTAGCGAGATGCATGCAACCCCTGGTCTGTATATGCAAACCTGCATTTGTTTGGATCAATGCACAGCTCCAGGATGCCAAATTAACCCCTCTACATCCATGCCTCTGATACAGCTGTTCCTATGAAGAATAAAAACAAAAGGTCTTTAATAACGATGCAACTGCTGCGTTATAGGAGATCTGTGTGACTCCTAATAACTATAATGCAACATACCTTAGTGAGTAAGAAAAGGGAGTGGAAAATTAATGTGCCCAGCATTTGCAGAGGGACTCATCTATTTATTTAAAACAGAGGGCATGCCTCTGAAATGAGACAAGGCAATCCCACGGTCAGTGATAGTCCTACCTTTGCACTGATGTAGAAGAGATAAGACTCTGCCCTTGAGTGTTTTGTTACCTTCTGCTCAAGAGTTCAAGATGATTAAAGAAAAAAAAAAAAAAAAGGGAAGAAAAAAACCACCCTGCAAAAAAACATAAAAGCCACAAACCATACCAGCTTCAATACAAACAAACAGAAATGTTTTCTTTAGCCTTTTCCACCATGGAAGGAGTGAGATAAGTGGACCTGCAGGACGATAACAAAAATTGAAATAAATGTCAGATGCAACTGTCAGCTACTGGCATCTAAGACTGCAACTGTTCCCACGCTTAATCTCCAAGATGAGCAAACAAAAACATCTAACAGGGCTTTCAAAAATCAGCATGTCTCAGCTGCACAGCTGGCTTCCTGACCAGGAGGGGTGGTGGCACCCCCTTAAGTGGAGGTTGAGTTCCAGAGGCAGAGGGCCAAGCAGGAAGAGGAAGGATTGTGAGGGGAAGGAAGAGACACAGGAAGGAGGAGCAGTCTCCTTCCTCCTTGTTTCTCAAGGCTTCTGCCACCCGTCATGTTTTCTAGAGGACATAAATTCCTTTACCACCCTCAAGAGCAGAAGCTCAATGAAACCCCAAGATGCTTCAAGAGCCAAGCATGGCCCAACACAGCCCAAGTTCCCACCGAGCTCCAGCAGTTCCAGGAGAAGACCTAGCCCAAGGCTCAGGTGCTGGAACTTCAGCAGGGCTTCAAGCTCCAGCTTTATTACCATGCTGTAACCCTCCCTGGGTTTGGGTGAGGTGTTTTATCTGCCATAGAACTCCACAGCAGAAGGAGGAATGACCCACTCTTCTGCATTTTGCTCCTCACAGGAACTCAGGTGTAGGGCTGCTGTAGCCCAGGACCTGGGCAGACACACGAGGACTGCCCAGCACGGTGGGTCTGTGCTGCTGATGGGTGCTCAGGAGTGGAACTCCACAAACCACCAACGGGAACACGAAAAGAAAGCGGCACCAAGTTATGACCGTGGGAAAAAAGAATGGACTCGCCTGGTGCATCCTTCTTTTTCAAGCATGCTTCTTTTTTTTTCTAACCTATGACTTAAAAATATCCCTTTACAGTGGGATAAAGCAATTTGTGAAGATGGAGATGCTCTCTAAAGCCAATATCCACTGCACCTGTGATGGACCAAAGCATTTTTATCTACTTAGAGTAAGAGGTTTCAAACTGAAAAAAATATATAAACTGTCAAAAAAAGTGATTTTTTTTCTTTTCTTAAATAATCACCTAAATCATAAGCAAAGTGAAATTAAATTAGGAAGGGGGAAACTTCAACCAGACATTGGGAAGTATTAACAACTTCATGCATCTTCCTGTTGGGAAAAGCTTCCCATGAGGGGGTCAGTGGCGGGGGAGTGAAGTCACCACCGGCTTCCGAGGCCAGGGCTGCGCTGCCTAATCCGGCGCTGGCAGCGTCCTGAGCCATGGAGGAGGGGTCCTTCCCAGAGTCCGGCTGACTTCACCGGAACTGAATCCCCCCTTTCCCTGCTCCCCCTCCGGCCCTCCATTCATGTTGGGAAGGAGCCTGGCAAACCCTGGGGGGATTACAAGGTAGGGGAAGCAGGAGGTTAAAATGCTCTGAGGCCCCTTTCAGTCTAAAAGACAAAGTAATTGCGAAGCTAAAACAGATGCTTTGCTGAAAATAAAGAGTGGTTTACACAATTCTCAAAGAGAAGCCAAAAAATTAAAATACTGTACAGTCTCAGGAAACTGAGAGCATCCTGTTCTTATAAATAGCTACAATACTTGCATCTACAATAAAATTACTGCAGCATTTTGAAATTATGCTAAAAATTTACATGTGTTGGTTGAAGGATAAATTTGAGATGGTACAAAAAGGAGACCATGCAGCTGAATATGATGTAATGAAAGCCCTGAGTTTAAAAATGTATATATTAACAATTTACTTCCATGAGTGAAATGAGGAGGACTGACAAGACCAGCCACCCAGGCACAGGGACAAACAATTACCCATTTAAATGAGCTCTCCACAAACAGAGCAAGAGATGGCAAGACAGAGCCATGGAGAGATTAAGTCAGCAAATGCCCCTTTTAAATGTAATTATTGTTGAACTCCTGTCACATTTGGTAGGCTGACCTGTTTCCCTGGAGAATCAGGGAGGAGTGATATTCTGAGAGAATATTTCTGTAGGTTCACTAACGTTTGTCCAGGGCATTTTATGGTGCTTTGATCCAGCTCACCTATGCAGCTGAAGGGATGTTATACTCAGGCTCTGGGCTCAGCCATTCCTCCACCTTTCTGCTGAACCTGCCACCTCTGAGTTGCAGCAGTTGCCAGCGGTGTCTTGGCACAAGCATGTCTCTGCTGCTGAATGGACAGAAAATGTCTTCTTCCCTCTCAATTAATCTATATGGATCAATTGAAATCGGAGATCACAACTTGCAAGATTTCAAGGATCACAGAATGGTTTGGGTAGGAAAGGGAGTGCCAAAGATCATCTAGTCCATGGGCAGGGACACCTTCCTATAGACCAGGTTGCTCAAAGCTCCATCCAGCCTAGCCTTGAACGCTTTCAGCCACGGGGCATCAACAACTTCTCTGGGCAACCTGTGCCAGTGCCTTACCACCCTCACAGTAAAAAGTTGCCTCCTTATGTCCAACCTACACCTGCCATCTTTCAGTCTGAACCCATTTCCCCTTGCCCTATCCCTCCATGCCCTTGTAAAAAGTCCCTTTCCAGCTTTCTTGCAGCCCCCTTTAGGTACTGGCAGGTGTTCTAAGATCTTCTTAGAACCTCCTCTTTGCCATGCTGAACAACCTAAACAGTCTCTGTTTTATCTCACAGGAGAGGTGCTCCATCAGGACACCAAACTAGATAAAAGCAGCTCTACTGGAAGAGAGACCACCCCTGGAGTTTGGGCTCTATTTATTTACCTATTTGATTAACACCTCTGGCTGCTGCTTCAGAATGGCTAAAGGACTCGATTTGTCTTCCCTCAGTCTCTGGAGCTCGAGGTGAGGAGCAAGACTGCCAAGTGAGGGAGCAACACAATCAGCAAGACTTGTCTCTACAATATCTTGGATTCCAGAAAGTTTGAAACACCTGTGCAACTGTCCTGGGACCTGCCAGTGAAACTGTGCTGCACTTGCTCTGCAGCTTTTCACAAGAGAACCTGCCTCACATTCACTGGGTTTGACATTCACGGGCTACTTAGGCTGAATTCAAGGATCTTGAACTTGGGTACTTCAAGTCATCTCTCAGCCCACTGCCAGCACAGCTTTTCACAAACTTCTATTCTGCATCTACAGGTGCTTTTACATCCCCAGGTTCAAGCCAGACTAGTACGAAAGTGACAACCCTTTTGTTTCATTCTTATATGGCCAGAATACCCACAGCTCAATTATAGCCAAAAACTATTACCTGGCAAAAAGAGATGCTGACTTGTGGCAAACAGCAAAGAGGGGAAAAAACAGAAGAGGAAAAAAAAGGAAGAAGGAATGAAAAAAAAGGACCAGAAAAAGGAAAATAAGGTGGGGAGGAGGGAAGAAGACATGGAAAAAGGGATGGAGAAAACAAAAGGACTGTGTGGGGTGACTCTAGTAGGGTTCAGGCACTAATCCAGCATTTGTTCACCTGGCACACTGCCCACGGAGAACAGGCACCACATTAGGTACCAGTCTCCTGCACACTGCTGGCCTCAGGCTTTAATCTTCCTCCTGCACAGACAGCCCCATGATCACGTTTCGAGCCTTATAAATTATTTACATCATATATCAGGAAGCAGAGACATTAGAGATGGAAAAGATGCACCAGTCCATCCCCTGGGGAAGAGAGCTGGATCCTTCCCTGCGTCACATGAGCAAAGCAGTGATGCTCTGTCTCTCCTTGGGAAGGTGTTTTGCTGCTCCATGCCCTTACCAGGCTGAATCTCTTCATGAAGTCTTTGCATAAATTGCATTTATTTTGACCTCTAATCCCTTCCTTCTGGCATTACCACCTGCCTTCATCCTCTGAAGCTCTATGGAGTTGCACAGCATCACTAAGATACTACCTTCTTGAAAGGTTGCCAAAGACATGAAATATTCTGCAAAGCCCAGTTAAAGATACCTCAAAGAATAACCCAGCAGTCAACAACTTAAAAAAAAAAAAAAATCAAACTAATTTTGAAAATGGAGGACTTTCAGCTAGAACTTTGCTCTTCCTGTCTTCACTCCCAGAGTGGGAGGGTAGTTGCTAGCTAGGGATGTGGTCAGCAGGAAAATATTTCCCGAGCTATGGACCCATCACTTTGTAAAGTTACTCCTGCAGCACCAGAGTAAATAAAGGACTCCAGAGCAGCTTCATCCTTCCTCCCACGATGCTCAGCCAGTTGGAGTTTGTGGGATGGGGCAGCACCCATCCTCCTGAATGCTTGGCAAAGTCCAAAACACAAAGCACAAAAGAAAGTACAAAATAACTCAGTCCCCATCCCCACCACCACATTTTAAGAGCTAACTCCCTCCTGACAACTGAGATAGAGTACATAAAGGAGCATGTCATGCTTTGAACTCCACAGTAATTCACCTCCTTGCCAGGATTTACACGTTCTTTCTGTTGGCTCTAAGAGTTGCCAACACTTCCTTCACTTACAGAGCTTCATGCAGATGAAAGACTCCTGCTGAGAGTCGTCAAGATTTACTGCACTTTTGGTTCAGAACAGGAAAGCACTCACACGTGCTCTTAAACACTGCTGAAGTCAAGGGCACCCGGCTGCACACTCCCATACTCGAAAGCAATCAAGAGGAACCCCTTTTTTTTTTCATTGGAATAAAAAGGCACTGAGAATCTTAATTAAAGCTAGATGGAAATTACCTAAATGAGACTCTTGTTACTGTAACAAATCAGATGGGAAGATAATCAAGTACACGGCATGAGGACAGAAACTGGATGGGGAAAAGCTGGCACTGAGGGTTTGCTTGAGCAAGCACAGGGTGCAGGACACAGTGCTTGCCCACAGCACCTCTGAAAACAGGCTCTGTCTTCAAGACACCAAAGTCAGAAAGGAGAGGTTACCAGGTACTTTTACTGAAGACTCCCGTTCCAGAAGATGTATTCTGGCTTGCTCAAAATGGTAGGGACCAAGCCAGTCTGCTTTTCCCCTGTGTGTAATGCATTTCTGCTGGCTTGTCCTGCTCTGCTTGCACAAGCCTATGCAGGTACTGGGAAGGCCTGAGCATGGAGAAAAGTTTTGGAGGCTCCTCTATACCCCACAGCTCATACCTGGCTGGCAGCATCTATGATGAACAGATTTATGGATATGAGTATTTGGGAATATTTGGAAGTTCAGCCTGTTCAGTCCCCATTCCTGTACTCCCAGAGCTACACGTGGGACATCTGACAGTCACCATCAAGTGCAGCCCCAACAAGGAGGCTGTAGCTGCTCCACAGGCCTCTGCCTCTACATCATCCATGGCTGCACCAGAGCAGCACCAACACTGGGCACTAACAATGTTCCAGCCATGTGTTAGAGCCACTTCAACCTTCCCATTGTGCCTGTCAGCCTAACCCAGATAATGGTTTCTAGCAAGAACACTGCGGGTTCCAGGCTGACTGTGCCTTAGTAGCTTCTAGAAAAAAAAATTACCTCAGCTGACAAATAAAATGACAGGTTTTGCTTTTTTTCTTTCCAACTGCAAACTCAGTCTGGGAACTGAAAGCAAAGATGTGAGTTCTCATCACCTCAAGCACTGCTACCCAGCAGGTACTCTTGACAAGCTTGCAGTGTGCATGGAATTGGGTATGCTGGGTGTGTGGGGTACATGCCATGATGCCATGGGTGCGTGGGCTACATGTCATGGGTGTGCAGGACGCTCAGTGTGAGTGTGTAGGGTGCATGCTGTGCACGTACAGGGAGCAGCCCATGGGCATCTGGGGTGAACTCCGTGGGTATGTGACGTGCACACCGTGGGTACACTGCCAGAGTCCAGCTCACCAGGGTTATCCGCAACAATTCAGAAGTCACAGCCAGACACAATGCCCGACACAATGGTCAGACAGAGCATGCAGTCAGCAGTTGGAGGGAAACCCCTCTGCTCCTTCTTTTAACAAATCAAACATGATCCTGCAATTGTATTAAAAGCAGGCACCCAGCTGGACAGGCCAGGCTGACAACTGGGAGTGACCAGCTGGTCACCTCAGACTGTCACTAGCCCTAAACACAGCACTTCCCCATAACCTCCCCAATCGCCCACTGAGGCAACCACCTATTCCCACAGGACAGGAGAGCACTGCATCCAAGGCAAACAGGCAATAAACAGCCACCTCAGCAGAAGCCAGGTAATGAGGAAAAGCATGACTGTGGTGTGATGGCATGCAGACACTGCAGGGGAGCAAAGCCCAAGGGCCAGCTGGTCATCCACTGCCCTGGAGACCTCCATCCCAGCATGACCTCAGGGCAGCAGTTGCTCAACTGCTGGTGCAGGGCCAGAGGCTGATGGGCAGGCCTGAGGTTGCTCCATTGAGGTGGGGGTGACTCAGCATGATTCAGGGGGAAAACCATGAAGAGAAAAGGTCAGAAGGAAGGAGGACCCAGCCCACATGTGACAGCACCTGCAGGTGCCTGGGACCCCCATGCTGCAAGCTGTGATGGATGCTGGGCCGCACCATCAGAATGCAGGAGGAAGGACACAGAAGAACCTGAGAATCAGGCTGTGGATGCTACTTCAAGAGGAGGGAGATGGCTGCACATCCCCAGAGGTGCCATCCAGAAGAATGGTGGCACTGTCCTGCTCTCTGACCCCCGCCCCCTACCTTGGAGATGGGGCACCCTGGGCATGCGGCACCCATCAACCCCAGCATTTCTTGCAGGCTGACAAAGATGACAGCTGCTGCAGATGGCAGAGAAGCCTCCCCAAGGAGTCACTCAGAGCACAGCCTTGGCCCACTGCCACACCACAGAGGTCTGTTATCTCTGGGCATCTCATGGGGCACTGCAGAAAGCAGTGCTGGTGGTTTGGCTCTGAGATAAAGTAGTCTTCCCTGGGCAGCATTGCTCAAAGATGTGTCCCGTGCTTCCAAGAGCATGCCAGGATTGAGCCAGGAAGGGTGCACATAGTGGGACTTCAGCCACAATGTCCTCACCATACTGGGCATAGTTACCACTCTTATACAGACCTAAAGAATGGCTTCTGATGGACACCCAGGGCTTGACCTCCTGCTGTACACTACATGGCTGCCACAGGCCAGCTTGAACATACTTGTAATTAAAGGGGAATTGAAGTACCTTGCCATGGTCACAGATAAACTGAAAAACTCATCTGAGATCACTTAGAAGAAATTGATGTTGCCCATTAAGTGTCTCTCTGTCAAAGACTATGTTTTACCAGATTTATTTTGATCTGAGAAGATGACCCTGCCCTTAGTACAACACTACAAGAGTATTGTCCTGTGGAAGACACCCTCCTGTGAGGAAAAAACATGCTAATTCAGAGTGCCTTTCCTAGGAACCTCTTATGGGAAGTTTGACCATGCTTGGGTGGGTGGTTAGGTAGCTAGTCTTGCTTCCTGCCTAGGAGGGCTCCTAGAACAAGCTTGCCTTTGTGGACAGTGCTCAGTTAGGGGAGAGTTCACTGAGTCCACTGGAGAATCCCTCCACTCTCCATCAAGAGCTTTGCCCAGATGCATTGCAGAAGGTGAACATCCCATAATGTCCGTTCTGCTCTAAGACGCAAAGACAAGGCAAGAGGAAGGTGTTTGGGCGTGGTGGGAGAAGCTTCTCTGTTTCTCTCCTGCCTGATAAACACCCAGACAACCCCTTGACTCATCAGCGGCTACCAGGTAACCTCCAAAGACAGAAATGGAAAGAGAGGAAGGAAAATAACCTGCCCTTAAAGAGGTGGGAGGATGGAGAGATGCAAGCTCTAAGTCTGGAGAAAGGCTACTGCTGTCAGCAGGAGGGGATGGCTTATCACACCACAGAACTGGAAGCAAAGCCTTTGTCCAGTGGGAAAAAAGGGTCCCTGGATGTGAAGCCTGAAGTTACCAGCTGTGCATACAAGGACTTCTAAGTGAAGATGCATTTGCACAGCTCTGAGATGCCCTGTTTTAGTCATGTGAAGAGTCTCATTTCCCTTCCTCAATCCCACATCCTCTCAGGTACACGGACAATCCTCAGAGCTTCCATCTGCAACAAAACCTTGACCCAAGCACCTCTGACCTACAGACACAAATCCATTTATTGCTGGGCTGGGAGGCTGGACAAAGAAGAGCAGTGTCTCAGAGCTGAGTGCCAGGGCCACTCTCTGATTCAGCAAAGCCCTTGATAAGAAATGTCATCCTCCATTCAGTAATTTTAGCCCATGAGATAAGAATCTCTATCAGACTTAAACATATGGCTGGCTGCAGCGCACGCAGCAAAATGAGACGGGTAATTTATTTGCTTGTGCTAAGAGCACTCCCAGACCCAGAAAAGCTGATGCAATGAAATAATAAGTGCCAACTTACACTCTAGTCTTCTTTGGAGACCTGGAAGAGGCTCCTATAAGATACAACGGGTTGTATCTCTCTCTAAGCATCGAGCCACCTAGGAGATAGCAGTCCTACATGACTAATTGAACACTGAGCTGCACGGGAGTTTCTAAGGTCTGTTCTTCTCACTAAATCCTACTTGTTACGCAGGAATTCCCACCCACAGATATGACTGGTGCTCTCTGTGAACTGCCAGTAGATACTTCCCAGGGGAAGAAGTGGAGGGGTTAAATGACAGAATTACACAGGACTGAGAGTGAATGCCAATCTACTGGTCATTACAGCAGGACCATCAGCCCACAGGTGCTGGGATGTCCCCTGGCTAAATCTAACTTAGCACCTCTGATTTAGGTGACCTTGACTAATCCATATAAACAGGATACTGAGCCAGACACTGTGTGGCTTGAGTTGCTCAGAGTAATGAGCTCCGTAACCTGAGCACGGCAGGAGCATCTGATCCATGGGGACAAATGGACATAAAGGACACTCCCAAGAAACACTTAGCACATTTAGCCACTGGATTCTGCAAGGATCTGCTGAGGAAGGCTCATTCCTAGAGCACTCTTTCTTATACTCTTTCCTCTTTTAGCACCAAAGAAGATATCAAACTAGATGGTCTTGCTCTGCACTGCTACATCTACTCCCTTTCATCTTTCAACAGTGTGGCTGCTGTTCAATGTCTATCACACATTTTCTCACTGTCACCTTTAACTGGGGGAACTTCAAATGCAAGATTAACATCTAAACATCCACTCCGAAACAGAAACTTAGGCTCAACGTACAAATAATTAAATTTGGTTCTTCCAAGGAACTGGGCCAGACCCAGACTTTGAAAAACTCCTTTCTCTCTCTGATTCAAATCTGCTTTAGAAATGTACCAGCTACACACTTAGTCATAGATAGTGTCTTCACTGATGTGAAACCATTGCTGCTTCCTAGACTGTGGTATCTTCCCATCACCATGTCTACCCATGTCACTGGCATTCTCACTGGAAAAATCAGCAGTTAAACCAACGACTGAATGAGTCACAGAGGTTAAAAACTTCTAATACAAAGTGATGGTCCTTCCAGCTCAGTGCTGAAACACAAGGGTGAGGGACAGCCAGGAAATCTCTGATCTGAAGAAAAGGAGGGGATTTTCATCTCAGTGGAGTTGAGTTCAGTATTTCTCATCATTGCCAAATTTATTAGGGAATATTCTCATGACAATATAGGTCTCCATGCAGACTCTGGCATGGCTTTCATGGCAACATTACACATACCACACATACTCAGAGGAAGAGTCTGATGAACCCTTTCCACCCTCACCACCACACAGCCTTCAGAGTGCACGGAGTGCACGACGTGCAGCAGAGGAAAGCCGTATGTTCCTCGTGCCCATGGAATTGTACCGCTGGAACAGACCAAGCCTGACACCCCTCTGTCATCCTGGCTAGCCTTCTCTTCCAAGGAATGCTCCCAGCACTCCAGAGCCCAGGGTCCAACATGGGAGGAGCCATGCATATTTATGAGGAAAAATATTTGCAGCAGGAAAGAACCTAAAAACTAAATTAAGCTTCAACTTTCTTATCCACAACCAATGTTTATGAGATCTCCAAAGGTAGTAAATTGAAAACAGGTAATTTTGCTCTATTTTCTGCCTTTCTTCTCTTGTGGCTTTGGACAAAGCAATGTGATAAGCCCCTACATTTCAGCTCTCTCTGTATCTCATCAGTTTGGAAAACACATCACTGTCCTGCTCTGGAGCTGCAAAGAGTGCAGGGCAAACAGTGTGAGGGACTTCTCATCCTCACTGCCAACAACAGAGCAGCAAGTTCCTCAGGCATAAAGTAAAGGCACAAGTGTCCTCCAGAAACGACACATTTAATATGTGTGTGTGTGTGTGTGTGCGTGTGTGTGTGTGTGTATGAGTAGAGATGCTTGAAAAATAAGTCTTAGATGTGTGGACAACTAAGGCAGTCGAGATTTGCTGATGATTTTTACATGAAGCCTGCTCAAGGCATGGGTGATGCAGGACACAGGAAATGGCCAGGGGAACAGGCCAGAGACTGGGGGCAGTAGGAGAAACTACTCAATGCATGGACTCATTACTCATCTCACTTCTTGTCTGATAGATACTTCAGTGAGGTACAAAGGAAAGAAAATGTTTTGCATTTGTTTCGGTTTTTCTTTTTTACCTTGTCACAAAGCTTCAGTCTCACTCTGGAGGTCAGGAAGCTGGCTTGTAGCATCACCTCTTCTCCTTCTTCCTCTATCTTCCCCTGAGCACACTTTTCCCAGGCAAAATCTGTCTCTAAACCGAGGTCTATATGCGAGGCTTTTCTCCTTTTGAGCGCTCCTCCCAAGAGCAACAGCATTGATTTTCATTACTTGTGCAAAGCAGCCAACTCTGCTCTTTCTCCTTGTGTGACACTGGAGCTATAAATTTAAGCTGCTCTATCCCCAAAATCGAGGGGGAGAGTTGCCTGGCAAGTTCAGAAAGTCTTCTGAAATACTGTAATCCAAGCCAAATGGCAGGTCATCAAGCTTCATCATCCAAACAGTGGATACACCTATAAGAAAACACAGTTTTAGTATCTGGATTGGAACAGATTGACAAACCTTAAGGTTTTATACATGATTTCTATTAGTATCAAGAGAGTGATGTCTGGTTCACCGTTCAAAGGACACCTCGACCTTGCAGTACTAACAAGAGAACATCTTCTTGTTGCCTCAAGATTCAGCCAATGGAATGTACTACTCGAACAGAGATGAACAAGAGGTGTCAAAGAAAGCTGAAAAATCCAGCTCTACCATCCTTGTGGGATTTAAAAGATCTTGATTTTTTTTTTCTATCATTCTGAAGAAGTGGGAAGAAATATAAAAATCCGGAAATTTTGAAGGTTGCTGAATTGAAACTCATTTTGACATGAAGCACTTTGTTTCAAGATTGGAAGATTTCCCTTTGGAGCCATAAACTTTTACATTTTATATTATACTTTCCATTAGAAACAAAGATGCCTTTCAAATACAAACCAAAATGCAGATGGAGTCAGAAAGTTTAGATGTACTGTCAGTAGCCAACCCTCTCCATATTTTTACTATACTTTTCCCAAAAAGGAGGATTTACTGAAGCTGTCTCCTGAGGGTGCATTCAACTGCAACACAGCATTGCATTAGTGAAAAAGTCAGTTAACTCAAATGCCAACAAAGGAAACACTGAGCTACTTTAATCAAATTAAGTGGATTTCAATACATAATACAATATAGTTACCTTTACATGTAAATTCTACCCTAAGACAATGTAAGTGTTCAACTACAGACTTTCACAGACCCACAAAATGACTACACTGTGTGTTGATTAATACTAACGCAGACATTGCTCTGCTGGGTATAACATACTGCTCCAATGAGGAGGCAGGAACAACTCCAGAAATCATATCTAGATTAAATTCTAAGTTTTATTAAAAACAGCAATTTTTTTGTTTGTACAGAGAGAAATGGAAACACAGTGTTCAGGTACTTCATCTAAACTAATGACTTTCATGATGTCCAGGAGCTTCTCCACTGGACAATGGCCAGCCACAAGCAGCCCAAAATAATGGTCCTGACAAAGAAAGAAGCAGCCTTCATCTGTATTCAGGGGACATTTGAAAGAGATGGGAAATAAACACAATGGAGATGTCTACAAGGTTTCTTTGGGTGGGAAGAGCTGCAGAAGAAGAGGGCAGCATCCCTATCCCATTAGGGTGGACCTGCAAACTAACTCCAACCCAGCAACTGAGAAGGATTGCCAGGGCAGGCAGGTGACATAGAAACTAACTCAGGTTTAGGAGGCAGCTAGGAATAACTTGTAATTTAGCCTCATAAAAGAAGAGCTCTCTTATATCAATGGATGCTTGGTCCTACCCAGATTTAAGGTTCCTAGTTACAGAGATCCACAGTGAAGTGGGGCCCCTTGGCAAGGGGCACAAGCACAAATAGATGATCTCTACAGTCCCTTCCCGCCCAGGCCTTTCTATGATATGATTCAATGAGAAGCAGGAAGGCTGCTCTATGCTGCTGAAGGAACCTCTTCCTCGGGTGCAGGGTATGGCACAGGAGGTACAAAGCCACTGATGCTCAAATACACCCTTGCTAGGCAAACCAAGCAGCACGGTTCATTGCCAGGAGAAATAAGATCATAGGTGGCGTGGTGGAAGCAAATGGCTCTGGGACTCCCTGGGAACACAGCAGGTACAGCTAAGAAGATTGGAACTGGAAAGAGGCCCCAAGCCATGAGGGTTGCAATGCTATCCACAGCTCCAGAAATGGGTCTCTCTGACCATCTCCTGCTGCCTTCTATGTTCAGGTGACAAACATTTACAAGCCACACTGTCTCTCCTGCTCCAAGACCTGCAGTGCTGATTCAGGGCCTTTACTCTGAAGGGCCACACACACAACCCAAGGTGCTGCAGGCTCCTCTGGGGCTGTACAATGCTATTCACCATGTCCACCTCTGTCCTGTGAATCACCCAGCTGGGCTGCTCTCTGTCATATAACCAAGAGCACTTGATGGCCCATCCATGGCGAGCTCATGGTGCTGTCTCACTCATTAGAGAGGAAGAGACAGGAATAGGATGAGATCTATGCCTTTGGGCCATTCATCTCACAGGCACCTACCACACCAACATCTCCTCCTTACAGAGGGGTTTTGCCACACCCCAACCACACGTTTCCACCTTCCACCCCCATTTTAACCTGCATAACCTCCAACGTCATCCCGCCGTCTCTGGAGGGAGGTGACAAACTAGCCCTCATATGGGGAGATGAGATTCTTTTCTTCTTCAAAGACCTTCTGGCTGCCATCACCTTTTAAGACGAGGCGTCCATGTCAGTACTTTGCAGAGAGAACCACAGACTGGTGTGCTCTGAAGACAGGCTCTCTGTGACACTGAAAATCAGTCAGCAGCAGAAAGGAGAGGGAGGAAGAGCAATGTGGTGTAAGGAGCCACAGTGAACACCAAATCTGAGTCCATACAGGAAGGGCTGTGACCCAGGGCTTGCAGTGTGCAGCCTAGAAAGACACTGCACAGCTCAGGGCACTGGGAATTATGGAATGTTATCCTCAGGCTGCTGGCAATATTCCCTGGGGCAGGGCACAACGCTGACACAGTGACATTAAAAGCACAGTTCCAGTAGCATCCTGGCTGCCCAAAGCCCTGGCATGAGGCAGCTGAGCTGTCCCAAAGCTGACCCTCCCTAGAGGAACAGGGCATGCTGACAATCCTGGCACAGGGATTAGCAAGGCAGTGTTGAAGTGCAAAACAGATACAGGAAGAGAAACAGCTTCCCACTAATGAGGGGACAGGTTGGAGTATCTTTTCACACATCAGTCCCTGCACAAGGAGAGCTTGCCCTGCTCTCAACTGAAGTCAACGTTCAGACAGACAAATGTCTTGCCCACATGGCTGAGTTGCAACAGCACCGGTACACAGTGACCTGTAACCACACAAACCTGGGGCACAGTACTTACAATTACATGCAAGACTACTTCCAAACACCCTACACAAATGGTAAAAGCAAGAATAATTTGGGTTACAGTCTGGATTGTCTTCCTTTCCCACGCTTCCTTGGCAGCTGGTTGACCCTGCTTCTGCTGCTAAACTTCCCCCTCCTTCACTTCTGCATTACTCATAAATTAGCATTACACACAGCAGCAGGCAGTAAAACACACCAGCAGCACTGCTGAAGGCATTGACTTCAACAGTGGCTTAAGCAGATGTGCTAAGGAAACATCTGGATGTTATTATCAAAAAAGCTTTCTAGGTTCCCCATTAGATCAACACTTCTTTTTCCTCTGAATCATTATACATAAGAAACAACATGGAACAAATAATAAAAACACCTCAACTGGAAATACAGTCAGCTCTCTGTATCTAACATCTAGAAATTTGCCAGCACTGACCCAAATCCCCAATGGGGGCAGCCAATCCATGATCCCCAGGCAAGAAGCTTGGTGCTACACTCCACAGCCAGCAACAGGTTTGGCTGGCATAGGGCTTGCAGGTTAACCATCTCCATGGCTAATCTTCATGGGAGAAAAAAATCCATCAAGAGCTGAAGAGGTCAAATAGCCTGCAGGACTTTGGACCCAGTGGCATGCATCTGCCATGTCCCACCATGCAGTGGAGATACATGTCAATGTTATTTCCCTCTTGTAAACTACTTTCTTTCCCCCAGCTCTGTAAAACATATTCCTAGCAGTTCTCAGCTTTGTAAAGGTTTTTGACGTGTGACTGGTACATTAAGAAAGGTTGGACTAAAACTCCTTTCAGAATACAAACCAAGAAAAAAAATACATCAAAAAGATTAAAGAGACGCTTGGCATATTAAAGAAATGGGTGCGTGGAACTTTTTAAACGTACAAGACCTACAGGACTGGCTGAGGTAAGAGGCATAATTAGCCCAACGTGAGCTCGCAAGGCAGGTCCATGGCGCTTGGCTCCACAGACGAGGAATGTCACGTACCAGCAGAGGCCCTGTTATCTTCGGGCCCTGGGCTGGCACAGCTGATGGGAGTGTGAGGTTTCATACTTGTACCCACACTTCAAGAATACTGCTGGAAAAACTGGAGAGAGTTCAGAGGACAACCACAAGAACAAACCCAGGCTTGTAGCAAGGAGCTCAAGGAAGTCAATCAAAGAGAAAGTTAAAAGGCACCTCACTGCCTGTAGGTACCTCTCAGAAGAGTGCTCTCAGCCTGCCAGACAAAGGCATAACAAGACCAAAGGTTGAAAGTTGAAGCTCAACAGAAAACAATCCAGAAACAACGATACCATTTTTCAACACTGCAGGTAATTAACAGAGAGGAAAGTCCTCCAACTGGCATAGCCAACGATACAGCACTAGCATTTTTTATAATAAGATGGGATGTTTCCACCTTGCTTCTCTTGCTCCCCCAAAAATGTATCCTTAGTTCCATTCAAAAGTGCTGACTGCAGAGTGGAAATTAATTCAACAAATCTCTGTTATACAGCAGGTCAGACTAAAAAAGCACCATGACCTTAAAGCCTAGAAATCAATGAGGTACAAAGAACAAGATGCCCCATTATCAGTGGTCAGGCTTGTCCAGCCCCAGACATCCCTACCCTATCCAAAGGTCCTCTGCATCCCATCACTATCCAGACGTAGATTTTGAAGAGCAGCACAAGTGCCAGATCCATACCACAAGCACCAAAACAACATGCTGTTAGACCAAGAAACCCACTCTGATGTCTTTTTTCCCAGCTAAAAAAAACAGGAAAAATCATATCCAGACAAAAGCAAGTTAAAAATTACACTCACTGGGCAGAAACAAAGCATAATGTAAGAAATAAGCATTTTACAGTGAGAACAATCGCTCACTGGAATAACCTCCCCAGGGAGATGGTGGAGTCTCCATCACTGGAGGTTTTCAAGATGCAACTGGACAAGGTTGCTACAATCACCTCGTCTCCCTTTTCCATAAAAGACTGAACCAGACGATCCTTTCCAGTCTGGGTCAGTCTGTGGCTCTACAAAAGGCACACCAAACTTTCCTGACTACAAGCACTTGAGCCAAAGGAATGAAGCTCCCAGTTCTGACACTCTGAAACCACCCATTGATGGTTATCATAATTATGCTTGCAGGTTCCCTTTGTGCTTGTTGACTCCAGGATCTTCGCATCTGCTGGGCTCCTCTAAGCACTCAAAAGCACATCCCAGGACACAGGCCCTGACTGCATTCTCTCTCAAAGAGCTGGAAAGCTTTCCCTGCAAATAGAAAGCAAATTTCAGCTCCTGCCTGGTTTGTTTAAAGTTTTCATCATCATGGTACTGGCTCATGGTTGTGCATTTGCAATACCTTCCCTCACTCCTGCCTCTTCTTCCTTTAGAGCTTAAAATGCAGGGGGCTCACTGTGACAGCCATAGGATTAAAAGGGTAACTAACCTGTGGCACAAAAATCAAGGAGCTTCTATTGCTCCCTAGGAAACCTGGAGGCTGCAGTCAAAATCCAGCCTCCACCAACCCTAAACCTGCACTCGGTAGCTGGAAAATACAGGGGGAACGATGGGGTTGAATTTTTGGGGCTGCAAAGCATGGCAATCACGCCCTAAGACGTTAAGGACCATTGGGTCACCCAGTCTGAATCTTGAATAAGGCAGGTCACAAGTTTCACTCCTACCTTTGATTTGAGCAGTATTGCTAGTGTTTGCCTAAGTCCCACCTTCCAGGGAGGCATGCAGGCTCCATGCAAACAGCTCAAGATATTTAGACGGTAAGTCACCTTTTTGATGGCTGGCTCAAATACTTAAAAGCCTTTGGTATTTAAAAAAGGCACTTTAACTCTGCTTTATCTGCACTGCATTTGCAGCCAGGGGTGCCTGTGATATAGCTGCTGGCTGCAGGAGGTGCTTTGCCTGATTTCTGCAACTGTTCACAAAATCCATCTCCAAGAGAAACCCTGGGGCCTCTCTGCTCTCTTCCCCTGCAGACAGCCTGTCTTCTGCCTCCACCCTTTTTTCTGTATTTATAATCGCCAAAGGAGAAGAGGAGCTTTCAAAGGATTTAGCACAAGTGCCTGGCAGGGAATTGCTTCTGCGGGTGGATGGTAAGCAGGAGAGGGGAGGAAAGGAAAGGCAGAGTAAACACTTTCATCCCCATTGTTTCCATTCCAAGGTGAATCCACACATTTCTCCATACCCATTTCCCCCCTCCCCCAAACATCTCCTGCTCTCTAACCAGCTTTTCCATATACTCACACATATAAGGCTGCCCTTCCCCAAATATCCTCCTCAGATGCCTCACAACCACGAACTCCTTGTGACCCTGTGCCACTCTCCCACAGTCTTGTTAACAATAATTACTGCTTGCCCAAGTTACTAAACTTGCTCCTCAGTGCTAACCTCTCAAAGGACAATTCTAACCTAGCTGGCTAAGCAGCACTCACCACCAAGCAGGGAAACCTGGGCTAAAGAAGATGCTGACACCAAGTACTTCTGATAGAAACAGGGATCATATTTCACTACTCAGAGCTGCATCTGCACAGAGAGCTCCTCCTGTCTACCCCAGCTGCCGTCTGCAGCACCTTCATCCCACTTGCAAGGGCGCAAGTTTCAAGAGCCTTGTACTTAAGCTTCAGCACTTCCACAGACTCTTTGGTATTTAAAAGGTTTATTTTAAAATTGGGTTTGTTTATCTCTAAGCACAGGTTCATTTCCAATTCATGTCAGCAAAATAAAGACCAAAATGCAAAACAAAAATGAAAAAAGAGCTCGCCTGCCATGGAAGCCTAAAAATAGACCTGTGTATTGCAAAGACTGAACTGTCAGGTAAAGGCTGTGGATTGAAGGTTCAAATGAATAATGTGTTTGTTTTTCCTGCTTCAATACTTTCCTGCTGTTATCACTGTACAAATAAGTCAGCACACGCTAATTACTCTGATGGCAATTTCCTGGGAACTGGTACTTAAGTATCAAGCCAAATTTATTGCCGAGCATCACAGACTAGTCCTCCCCCTGCACTCCCAAACAAACAAACAAGCCCAGCTGCCAAATCCCCCTGTCCTTTCCTTCATCACTGCAGATGCACCACTGTCAGCATGGTCCCACTCCTGACTCCAACCTAAGCTATAGGATCTGCCCTGAGGAACAAGTGCTTCCCAACAAGCCTGGTTAAAGCTAAGGTGCTAGTGCAGAACATGGATCTGGCAGTGCCAGAACCTGGACTTATATCCTCCAAGGCATTCAATATATGGACAAACTGTGGATCCCAAGCAGTAATTGTGCAGTAAAAGGGGTTTAATCTTGGGAGCCGAGAGTATAAGCACCTTTTCTGCAAGGCACACACATCAAGAGAGAAAGGATGGTAAGTGAAATGTCTGTGAAGTGTTTTTGTAAGGCACCCAACAAACCAGTCTCAACCCTCTTTTAGCCCAAAACCATCCCACAAGGCTCACAGTTTATATTCATGGGTGAAATACATCAAAGAACCGCCTAAACAATGCCTGTGGTTTCTGCTGCATTTTTTCACCCCCACTTGATATTTATACAGCCATGGATTTACACTGTAAGTCAGTCAAATGCATTAGAGAAAAGATGAAGGGAGGAGAGAGAAGAGGGCAAAAAATGCTATTACCTGTGTTACATCCCAAATGGTATTGAATTTCTGTATAAACCTTTGCTGCAACCTCAACCCAGATGCAGGCTGTTTGCTGAACAGGCAATATAAACCCAGCATCCTCCTTTGTGGGCTTTTTCAGCTTTCAGGGTCTTTTCTTTGAAGGATGGTTGGCTTGCTTTGGATTTATTGTATTATCATTTCTTTCTGCTTTCACTGCGAGGCAAAGGGTTAAGCGACCTTTCAGATCCTCCCTGGATGCAACTCCATGCGTAACAAGAAAGCTTCCAGCCCAGTGAAAACAACTTGAAAGAAGCGCAGTGACCCAGCCACAGGCTTAGGTTTCAGGTCACAACACCCCTGCTCAAAACCATCCATCTTCCTCTGGCCACAAGTTTGCAGCCAGTCACCTCCCTTTAGTGCAATTCGTCTCCAGGATTTACAGGAAATCCCCCCTTTTGGGGACCCAGCTGTTGTTAGCACCCTCTCTTGCACATGAGATGAGAGCTGTGAGCTAACAAGGGACACTGCAGGTACACACTGATGCAGCATCCCCTTGCATCCAGTAATAAGTGCTAAAAACACATGGACCATTAGGAAAAATAAATAAATAAATAAACCAAACTGCAATTGTGAGCTTTGGTTTCATTTACTCTCAAGGAAATGGGTGTTTACAGCCCCTGTCATCCTGGATACATGCACACCACGCTGGACAGCAGAATCAAAGCTGTTTGGCTAGCACGGGAGCATCATCCTGCTCAGTTAAGAGCCCTGGATCAAAGGAAAGAAAGGGTTTGGTGTTACTGCACACTGAGCTGGGGAAATAGTGCATCTCAGGAATGCTACATGCTGGAAGAAGGTTGCAGGGAGGAAGGATGTGCCTGTTCTTCCCTTCCCCAAAAGGGGTTCCCTCAGGCCAGTTAGAAATAATCACCTGCTGGACCACAGAAGTGGGGATCATAGAATCATGGAATGATTTGGGTTGAAAGGGACCTTTAAAAGTCATCTAGCTCAAGGCCCCTGCAATGAGCATGGACATCAATGGTTCAATTTCCACGTTGCAGCAAGGATGCTGACAAGCAACCCACTGCAGACAGTAGTCAGCAGAAGGTTCAAAACCCAGCTCCACATAAGCCAAACAGAAATATGGCTCCTGGGAGGGGGATCATGGCTCATCTGGGGCAAGAAGGACAAAAAACGTAAGTGTGGCAACCAGCTCCAAGCGTGGCACTCAGCCCAGCTCCTCCCAACCTCTTATCTACCAGGGGTGGCCTTGCTCTGAATAGATGCTGATAGAGAGCATCAGGATGGGATGCAAATACAGAAAAAGATGAGAATATGAAAAGAATTTCACTCTACCATTTTGTGCTGTTAACTCTAAAAGCAAGAGCACAAAGGAACAACCTGTGTGTGCAGGGAACTGGTTGTTGAGACTTTCCCACTTATCATCATCAACCAAACTGCCCTGGGAAGTAGGGCAGGCACAAAGCCCGAGGAGGTTCCCAGTTCAGCTGCAACTCCCAAGGTTTCGATATGATTAGGCTGGTGACTCTCCCCCATAAGCTTTCTGGCACTGGGACCAACCCATGATATTGTTTCCATTAGCTCCTCCCTTTCAGGCATGCCAGTGCATGCCAGTTTGCCATGTGAGACTGTGAACTGGATTGGGGAAGTGAAATCTACAGAATAACAACTCAGGGGAGAGAAAAAATGACAGCTGGACGGGTTCCCTGTTGTGAGTGTGTTCAGCAACATCCTTTGTTGTCAGCAGCCTGAGATGGTTTTAGGCATAGCAGCGCAGAAGGACAGCCAGATATTACAGCAACACTGCTCAGCTGCTGAAGGAATGAACCACCAAATGTGGCCTTGGGCTTTTAGTTTTTTAGTGACTAGCTGTATTCACATGTGCTATCAAAAAAACTGGACTGAATTTGGTGAAGTGATCCCATTTCTCAGCTGACTGGCTTACTGTGCAATCCTGCAGCACCAGAAGAACCAGGTAGAGACATTGACTGCAAACCCAAGGCAAGCTGTTTCTGACTAGGTGCTGAAGAGAGAAGCCCACAGATGAAGCTTGGTACACACCAGGGACAATATAGGTATGAGCTGAAACACTGTCAAAGGATATGACAACTTCACAAGGCTCCCTGAGCAACAAGTTATGCAGGAGTAACAAGATGCTGATCCCTTCAAGTGAAGTTATCTTCTACTGCCTTGTATAAACTCATGTGGGATGGATATGTGTATTTATTTTATTATTTGCTGAAAGTATTCACACTATGTCCCAAAAAATGCAAATATGTCCTTCAGTGCTCAGAAAGGCATGTCTTGTGGGAAGATGAAAAAAACCCAAAACCTGTTTTGCCTCTCCAGCCTGCTTTCAGACTGATGCATCCTGCTATTGAAGAGCAAGCCCAGGTAAGGTCTGCATTAATTAGCAACAGCCTTTAAAAAGGTCCTGAGACACCTATTTTGGGAAGAATCTGTAACTGAGCAATGTGAGTGCTCAGATCTCCCCTCAATGCATGCAACTATCCCTTTGTTGCCCATGGCCCCATGTGCTGGGTCAGCCTCTGTCCTCCACTCCTGCAGCTCTGCAATAAGGTCAGGGGGATGCCCTGGACCCCACTTGCCCCTCTGGGTTAGCCAGGCTGGGGATTGCCCTCATCAAATCATTTGGGTTGTGAGAGACCTTTAAAGACCATCTACTCCAAACCCCTCCAGCGAGCAGGGACATCAACTTGACCAGGTTGCTCAGAGCCCAGTCCCAAGTGACCTTTAATGCCAGGGACGGTGCCTCCACCACCTCTCTGGGCAACCTGTTCCTTCCCATCTTCCTCCTCCTCTAAGGAGATGAGTGAACACGCAAGCTGCATCAGTTGCTGCACCCTGATGAAGCATAAATGATGATGACACAGTCAGTGGGAAGATGTGCAGGAAAGAAGATCATGATGTTTTACCCAGTAACCCCAGTAACGCTGGGTAGTGCCAAGATGGCAAACACCTCTGGGGAGACTCTGAAGCCCAGAGCTCTTCACTTGGTTTGGAGAGGGCACAACAACTCACTCCTTGTCTCTGGCACGCTACCCCTCTTTCACTAGCAAAGTACCCAGTTTGGGTTTTTGAGCTACACCAGGGCCACCAGCTCTGCAAGGACCCTGGGGAACAGCAGCAGCAGAACTGGGGACTGTGACATTTTCCCTGAAGATGTCTTTCACCACCACAGAGTACACGGGGAAACTCAGGGCAAGGGATGAGATCCCCACCCCAAACCAGGGCACCCGCCCAGGGTCCAGTAGAACAGCCCAGCACACGCAGGAAGGGCTCAGCCATCCAGGCACTGCCGCTGTGCCAGCATTAATCGCCACTCACTCCTAGCAGGGCTGACAGCCACAGCCAGCATCAGTGAGAACAAGCCCTGGGGAAGAAACACAGCTCTGTCACCTGGCTTTGCAGCCCGTCTCCAACCTGGAGAAACAAAACGAGAGGCACAGCTCACCCTCTCCAAGGAATACGCCCTTCCTAATGAGACTCGACCCAGGAGCTACGCGGGAGTGGCGCCCATTCCCAGGCAGGCTTCAACGCCACTGAAAGCCAGCGACGGAGACAGGCAGCCTCCGAGAAAAGAGACACCAGTGGGAAATTTTGCTTTGATGCCGGCTCGCCAGCTAGCTCCGGCACCAGGGAGGAGGAGAAAGGCCTGCCGGCTCTCGCGATGCTCCCCTGCGTGTGCTTACATGCAGAGCTGAGCTCAGCCAGAGATCCTGGGAGAGGGTTGCAACAACCGCAGAGCAAGTCACCAGCTGTGCCCTGCCTGACTGGGCAACACATGGCTGGCACAGCCGGAGCCCCACAGTGGCAGCCAACCGCCCACCGTCGGACAAGAAAGCCCATGGAGAAGAGCTGGCACTGTGAGGACGCTATGCAAGGACAGCATCGTACAACCATCCATCGTCCCAAGATGTCGGTAGGAAAAACTCCATTATCTGTAGCTAAATCTGGGCAGAGTGCAGTGCCAGGACCTCTTCTCATTCCAAAGAGGTTATGTTCCAGGAGACACAAATATCTTTTATCAGTCTTGCTGCTCTTGCTAGCACAGTAATGATGTCAAGCATAATCCAGAGGCAACAGCAAGATTCGGGGTCTCTTGGATTCACTCCACTCGCAATCTAGCTCTAGAAAGCCAACACTAGCAGTGGGATCAGAATAAATACAAGGTGATACAATGAAAAAGATTTCCCAATTAAATTCCTGACACTTGTATCCCTTCCCTCACCTCCTCTCCTTATCTTTTAATTAGATTCCATAGATCTCAAAGCACTTAACAACTACTTAAGTGCTGTTAGCACCGTCATCCTGATGGAGAAACTTCCACTGAATTGAGCAATCCTTGAGTTGCCCAACAACCCGTTGGGCGAGGAGAAAGCAGGACTGGTTGAGCACAAGTCTATCCATCCCTCCGTGCTGCCTTGCTGCAGGGTACGAGTTACCGGCAGGAGAGCAGGGCAGTTACATGGCACAGCCACTTCCCAGGATAGGGTGTGCCCCACCTCTACAGGCGCTGGAAAGCTATGGCACTGTCCCTGCTAAAAGGGCAGTCAGAAACACATCACTTTTTCCTTTTGTTTCATGTTTGTTTGTTGTTTTCCTCATTAGAAATTTTCTGAGTTTAAAGCTCAGGAGCGCAGACTTTCTGCAGAGAGCAAGGGCTGTCAAGGCAGGTAGCACATGTGGCTCAGTTTCTCCGTTAATGAATAGGATTAATACCTGCAGGTGTTTTCAAGAAAAAAAAACCCACCAAAAAATCACTAAGGGGTTTTTTTCTGTTCTTACTGTCCCAAACCCTCTGTGTCCAAGGTTTGAGTTATACAACTACACACTGAGGTGACTGGAAGAGGGCATTTCAGAGAACCAGTGTGTGGACGACCTTGCCATATGGAGTCCCTACCAGAGCAAACAGGACCTTAGAGTTGCCCAAAGGTTGCAAAGCTGGATCCCTCCAGCAGCAGCAGACATAACGCCTGGGGCTAGGGCTGTGAAGGTGCTTGACTTTTTGAATCACTTGTAGAGGTGACCATGGAGGACACCCCAGGATCAGCAGGTCCACCCTGACTGGAGGACCACCAAGACAGAAGATGATGCAAAGTATTTCTATTTATTATATATATTCTCCAGTGTGCTGTCAAACAGCTGTTTCTTCTCAGTCCAGGGCAGTGAATGTGTTAGGTTAGAACGAACAGAAGAGTCTCTCACCTTGCCACAGACTTATTTGCCCTTTTTTAATTCCTTCACTTGTTCTAGTGGCCCCATCTTGTCCATCCCATCCTCTTACCTTCCTCAGATTAATTCATTTGGCCTCCTTGTAAACTCTTAAATTACTGTACAAATAAACAATTAAGGCATTATCATCATAGCAATTGAGGATAATGTGTCCAAAAGTCACACCTTCAGAGAGGTCCAACTTGACCAAGAGGAAACTGCACAAGAACTATCTATTGATGATACGCATGACCAACACTGAGGCTGATACAGAGCATGGAAGATCACCTCTGCCCTAGCTCTTGCTGTAGAACTGTGGACCATGTGCATGAAGCAGTTTAGTGACTTGACCCAAAATCGAGAAGTTGGGTACCAAAGCACTGCACCCGAAGATCCCAAACATGGGAACGGGGAGCTAAGCAAACCTCTTTACCACTTCACTCTCCATCACGCAGTCCAGCCAAGAAAGAGGGTTTAATTCATATTTCAAGTACAAGTGCAATTAATAGACTCTATCCAAATGCATCCCACCTGCTGAAACACAATTAGTTTCATTTCAGCTTCTAGGAACAGGCTGTCTCCTCTTTGACACTGTGCAGCAGGTGAAACCTTGGGGTCTCCAGATCATGGCTGGGCCCCAGCTAATGAACTGAATTAGGCTGCTTCCATTCTAATTACAGACCCTTCAAAACAGTGTCCTTTAAATAGAGACCTTGAAGCTACCTTCAATAAAACCTTCTCCATGTCTCTGTGCCTCAAATTCAACTGTACCAGCTTCTATTAGGTTGACAGTGCTATTGCACCCATAGTGCTCACTTCTGCTGATAGATTCTCCAGCTGCCCAGCCTGTGCATCCACAGCTCACACACAGTACTTGTCTTCTCATTAGGGATCCAGCACTACCAGTTCCCTCAGCTTCCCAGGCCCTTTATGTGAAACTTCAGCAACAGAGCCAAAAGTGGTGACAGCAGCAGCTGCTGCAAGCAGCCAGGTTACGCAGAGCACCACATTCCTCCTCTGGGAACCAGCAGCACGAATAAACCCAAAATCCGATTTTATTGCATCTTTCAAATTCTTGACAAGCCAACAAAAACTACAGCTGCCTTATTTTTTTTATATTATTATTTCCCTTTTAAAAAGTGCAAGGCTTTTAAAATCAATAGTTAAAATTTTAGATGTTAGGATACTGTTAGATGCATTTGGAGATGGTTAATCAGAGGCACTAAAGAAATAATAGTAATCATAACAAGAACAACATTAATTCCCCAGCAGGATATGTAAGAGTTAGGGAGTGACTGTCACCCTCTTCCCTGCCCAGAGTCAAGAGCAGAAGAACATCCGTGAGTCTCTCTGCCCGTGCTGGCACTGGGGCAGTGCTGCACAGGGAGGGTGGCCCAGGACATGCAGAACAGGCCCTTTGGAAAGGAGGTAAGACCATTCAAATCTCAGCCTAGGCCATTTGCAGGACTGAGGGCTTGTCAGGGAGAAAGCAATGCCTTTTTCTGAAGCAGGCAGCTGCCCACAGCAGGGGAGTCTGGGAAGAGGTGCAAGTAGGATGGGATACAGGATTGGATGCAGGGCAGGATGCAGGATGGGATGCAGGGCAGGATGCAAAGCAGTGGTGGAGTGCATCCCAGAGGGAAGGACAGCCCTGCTCCAAAGCATTAACCTAAGCTCTTTCCCAGCTCCAGCCTTCCTTCCCAGCACTGTGCCACATACATCTGTGTGGGGAGGGCCATGTGGCAGAGAGCCAACTCAACAACTCAAGAGGTGCAATTATCGTTAAAGCCAAGCAGGCTGGAGCAGGGGAGAGGAGATGCCTCCCCGCCAAATGAATAGGTTTAATGCTGCTCACATTCCTGCATTCCTCTGCTGAAGTGTAATGAATAAACCCTCACAAACTGCTAAAAATGAGGTGGTTTTGGTTAAGCCTTGCGACTGTGTGTTTTGTAATCTTACACCTTTGCAGACAGAGAGCCCTGCTATGCTGGTAATCTAGGAGCTGAGGTTTTCCAGAGCTGGCTTGTGTAGCCAGGCAGAGACATCAGCACATGCCTGTTTTATGGGAACAGCATCCCCATCGCAAGTGGGGAGATGGGATAGAAAGAGCACAGAGACAAGAAGATCCCTTCCCAGGCAGGACTGAGGCAGGGGTCCCTGACCAAAGCACACACACAGAGCCACTTCTGATGACACAACAGGATAGCATAGCATAGCACGAGACAGGACAGGATTAGAATGGAATAGAATGAAACAGAATAGATCATTTCAGTTCAAAGGGATCTGCAACAACCTTGTAGTCCAAATGTCTGACCGCTTCAGGAGTGACCAAAAGTTACAGAATACAATTAAAGGTACTGTCCAAATGCCTCTTTAACAATGGCAGGCTCAGGGCATTGACCACCTCTTTAGGAAGCCTGTTCCAGTGTTTGACCACACTGTTGGCAAAGAAATTATTCATAATGTCCAGTCTGAGCCTTCCGTGACACACCATTGGACCATTCCCACACATCCTACTACTGGATCCCAGGAAGAGGGAGCTCAGCACTGCCCTCTCCCTTTTCCCTCTTCAGGAGGCTGTTACAGAGCAATGAAGTTGCCCCTCAGCCTCCTCTTCTCCAACACAGACAAGTCCAGAGCCCTCAGACACTTCTCACAGGACGTGACTTCCAGCTCTTCCAGCGACTTTGCTCCACTGCTTGGGAAGCATTCAAGGACCTTCACAATCTTCTTAATTGATGGGGACTAGAACTGCACACAGAGCTCCAGGTGAGGCCACACCAATGCTCACCAGAGTGGGGTAATCACCTCTTTTGCCCATCTGGTTCTGCTGTGTTTGATGCACCCCGGGATGATGTTACACATAAAGCTTTTCCCTGTCTGCACGGGTTTATCTGCAGAGGATCCAGTCTGGGTCTGGAAGCAATAATATTATTTATTCATTATTCTACTGAAAAAAGTAGTGGTTTCTTAGCCAAAGGTCAAAATACATATGTCCCTCTGCTCGGCCTTGGCTTCTCCAACCTGTCTCTATCAGCACAATCTCTCATCTCTCCCTTCCTGCCTCTTCATCATCCTTCAGTTCAACTTCACATTTCCCTCCCCGTTGGCCCTGTGGTTCCACCCATGCTCCCATCCTTCTCTACCTCCCTTTCACCTCCACCAGAAGTTTGTGTCATTATTGTCTCCTCCATGCAGACTCTCTTCTCTACTCCAGACTGGTCTCCTTATGTTCAAAACTAAGTCTCAGGACATCTTCTGAATGCTCTTTCATCCAGCATGCAAATCTGCCATTGTCATTGAAGCTCTTGCTTTCCCACATGACAGCCAACACCCACCCTTCCCTGAGACACCTAACTTCTCCTATCAGCAAGAGTACTACCACATGGGTCATGGCTTCTATCCCACTTCATCTTCTCAAGGACAGACCCTTTCCTATCTCATCACACAAGAGCTCTGTAACTCTCAATGCTTACCCCACACCCTACAGTACCCACTATCTGCTGTAGACTCTTATAATGACTATTACTTAGGAACTTCATCTCCTGGGCCAGTCAATGGAAAATGCCTTTGATATTGAATGATATTTTTTCCCTTCCTGCCCCTTGTCTGGTAGAAATTCGTGTCAAATGTCTGCCAAACCACCTCAGCGACTTCATCAAAACTCTCCTTTGCACGACATTTACAAGAAAACTCAATAACTGTGAGGCTGGTATTCTGAGGCATGTCTGTCAAGATGAACAATAGTGTCCTGGCATTTTTATTTTATTCTCCCATATGCATGTACCAATCACAACCTCCTGTCATTGATCCAGACCATGAACTCCTTGGTGGATGGACAGCCTTTGATTCAACATTTGTACAAAGGACAATAGGCTCTGGGGCACAGTTAGTGCTCCTACTGTCACAGTGGGGTAAATAACACTTTTAAACACCCATCAAGGTCAAGAGATATCTGCTTGCACTAGGTATGATCAACAGGCTTACAGCAGACAACATGACCAAGAAGTCCACTTGCATAATGTTGTCAGGAAGCTACAAGTTACCTGAGGACACTTCACAGTGCACCATGATCCAGATGTCCTGTTGTTGCACCGACTTACAACATCCCATTTGTTTCCAAACAAATCACAGCACAAGGTGCTTCCACCAGTTACTACCAGCACCTCTTGATAAACCACTCTTGGTAGCATGGAAGGCACCCCACAACGATTTCTTGTACATCAAAGACCACAGCATTACCCCTATTTGCAAGCATAAGCTCCATGCTGACTACTCAACTATGACTGCACCGCAGTGATGTTCTCTCTGTCAGACTGGAAACTGTGGAATAGGCTGGATTGGAAGGGACCTTTAAAGGTCATCCAGTCCAACCCTCCTGCAATGAGCAGGGACATCACCTCGATGATGTTGCTCAGAGCCCCACCCAACTTGACCTTGAATATTTCCAGGGATTGGGCATCTACTCCATGTACTCTACTCTGGGCAACCTGTTCCACCATTTCACCACACGCATTGTAAACAACTGTTTTCTATATACCTAGTCTGAATTTACCCCCTGCAGTTTAAAGCCATTACCCTTCATCATTACAGGCCCTGCTAAAAAGTCTGTCCCCATCTTTCTTAAAAGCCCCCTTTAAGTACTGAAAGGCCACAATAAGGTCTCCCAGGNAGTCTGTCCCCATCTTTCTTAAAAGCCCCCTTTAAGTACTGAAAGGCCACAATAAGGTCTCCCAGGAGCCTTCTCTTCTCTGTGCTGAACAACCCCAACTCTCTCAGCCTGTCCTCATCAGGGTCACTGTGAGACCAGATGACCTGGTCTGGATCCCTGAATCTTTGCCATCCCTCCACTTTTGCCATTTAAAGGTGACCAAAACCAAGCATCCTTTGCTACTGTTTGGCCCCAGGAGCAGGAGCAGCCTTGAGCAAGACCTCAGTGTTCTGGTACAAACTCTTCCAGTAACTCCAACCCCAACATGTGCACTGGGATCTCTGCTGTCCAATCAAGAAGATGCCCAACTGGCCAGGAAGACAACCTGTGAGTGTCACATCTCACAGCCTGGGCAGCTCTCACAGAGCTTCTACCAAATTCAAAGACTAAGGGGAAAAAAAGCAAGCCCACATGGAGGTGACTTTTCCTCCATGCCCAGGAGAGACTTGCAAGGCAAGTTCTTCCACCAGGCCCCAGGGCTGGCCATGCTGTGGGCAGGGCTGAGCTTGCCCTGCCTGGCCACCGGTGCCAGCAGCCCCAAGCAGGACCCTCTGACTGATGAGACTCCAACAGCCACATGGGACCTGTGCACTGCAGCACAGAGCAGAGATGCACACACAGCAGGGATGGGTCTGTTCTCCCTTTACATTCATCCATTAGATGAACTTGACCTGAACTAATGCTGCAGTGACAGAAGCCAGGCATAAACCACAGCCCTTACGGACTTCAGACACACAGGGAGAGCTCCCCTTCCTCCTTCAGTGCTTCTCGCTGGGGCTCAGCTGCATCTCTGCAGATTCGGGATTGATTCGCCCCACAGAGAGGGATATCACAGCATCTGCACTGCACAACACAGCCCCTGCCTTCCCCACTGGGAAGCACTTCCCATGCTCACATCAGACATTTTGCACATGTGCACATGAAAAAGTTTCTTGGGCAAGAGCTTGTGCCTGCCACCTTGCAATCACCTGCGCTGCAGGTCAGCAACAGCACTTTTGATCATGGTTTCTTGGAGGAATGTAAGGCTGAAAACACTGTCCTCTGAGAAACAGGCATGACTCTGCTTGGTTGAACACAAACAATTCCTTTGTTTTTATTAATGTTACAATTTCACATCACAGGCATTTTCAGGCTCCCTGTGATTATTTTGTATATCCAGTGCTACACAGTTCACAGGCACAGCCAAAGGCAAGAAGGTCCCTCTAAGGCTCTGATGAGCAGGGATTTCACATGATCCAAGTGGGATGTGTCCACCCAGACATGTGCAGACAGACCTGGGCTTGCTCTGCTTGTGCCCAAAGCTGACTGGGACTCAATCCAGCTTAAGACAAAAGCCACAGAGCCACATTAGTACAGCACTCTGTCCAAGCTTACATGACCAAAGTGGGTGCCCTGGGCGAACACCAACCAGACCTCTGATTTTGTTGTCCACAACAGTTACATGAGAATGGAAGGGTTACAAATCACCAACAGCACAGAAAATTCCTAATAACCTTAACTGGTAATTATTAGAAAGAACAGATTTCAGTGAACAAGTGTGCTACTCTACCCTGGTTGAATGGTGGATTTCAAGCCATCTGGTCCTTGGGGAACAATGTTCCATATTGTATGGGTCTGTGGAAACCAACACAAAAAATATAACTATTGTCAGAAGGCTTTACATTTCTTTGAAAGGATCCCACATCTTCATTTTAAAAACAAACAAACAAACAAACCAACAACAACAACAACAAAAGCTAAAAAAAAAAAATTTAGAAACTCACAAGGTGAGAAAGGCTTTGAAAACCAGTTAGAGGCCACATAATCAAAGGAAATCCACCCGTGGATGGAAAGAGCTGTTAAAAACCCAATCACTCAACCCCCGCCCCCTACAATATCAGGGACCTCGCTACTGTGGTTTGTGAGGAATAGTTGACTCAACAAAAAGGAAACTGTTCAGAAGGAAGAAAGTGAATTGAAATTTAGCCAATACAAAGATAAATGAGAATGTACAAAGAAAGGCTTTAATATCTTGAATGATCATCAAACGGCACCTCCAAAAACAAGTGTCGCATACAGGTGGGAAAACAACCATTCCCTGCATCACCAGTGCTCTCATGTACAAATGACACCTGGAAGTGCCCTATAACTCATCCAAGCAGCCACCAGGCTCAAATCACGTTTAGCTTGAATGCATCAGTGAACACATGAGAACAAAGTGTATTCTACATGTGTGTGGGTGACAAGACAACTCTACACTGAAATAAAAGTAGCTGATGGTCTACCAGGCTCTTCCCTTCTACTGAAATAAAATTTTACCCTATGCCATGATTATCTGCAGAGGTCTTGGGTTACTTTCAAGACAGCTTAGAGGGGAAAAAAATCAGTGACCATCTATCTATACCTTGGCGCTTTTGGGACTCAAAGCAGTTGATCTTTTTGGAGAGAGAAAAAAAATACAAAACCTTTTTCATCTCTCTAAGGGATGTGATGCAGCCTTGATGGGTAACGTGGTCTGGGTTGAAAGCTCCACAATGTGTGCAAGTCTAACACTTCATCACTGAAAAAGACCAAGTAACTTTTCCTCACTTCCTAAAGCTACTGCTGGCCCTTGTGCTCATTAAAGCCCTCCAGCCGCCGATGCAGTTCACTGAGCAGCAGAAAGCTCACGCAGTACAGACACATGCTGACTTTCTATCAGCACAGTGAGCTGTGGCTGGAACAGTGCTGGAGCAAGCGCAAGGGCTGAGGAGAGCAGGAGAAAAGAGCAGTGCCACCCCCATGGTGGCAGGAATGGTGACAGCCCAGCAAAGCCCAGCACAGCCGAGCACACAGCCCACAAGCAGCAGAAGGGAGAAGTGGACAAGGAGGAGGAGGAAGAAGGAAGATGGTAACAAATGAAACACTTGTTTTGGGTAAACTGCCAATAATTAAAACCCGAAAGCAAACACAAACTTGGCAGCTGGAGAGAACAGTGCTGGGTTCTGCATTTATCAGCTTGGGCAGGACACTTGTTAAGTAACTCATCTTAAGGGAAATTCCTCTGATTTTCCTAAAAATTCCAAGCTGCTTCAAACAAAAAAAAACCTATACTCAGGTATTGCACATATCCCGGTTTCCCGATCAGATAAACACATTTATTTGAGCTCTGAACAAATATTATGCCACTCCCTATCTTTGTGAGAAGAAATCAACTAAGGGAAAGGAGGACACCTGCTTAGTCCAGGAGAAGAGAATCAGGATATGCAAACAATGCTTTGAAAATTGCACAAAACACTCAGGTGGGGAAGAAAAGTAAGTGAACAGACAGAAAAGTTGCTCTTGGCCCTGGTACTGCCTATGGTACTATGAAGCTCTGGCTGCTTCCTGAAGGTACCTGCAGCTGGTAACTCCTGACTTGCAACCTGTCTGTGCCCCATGCTCAGTTTTCTCTTCTGTTCATCAAACAACACTGAAAAACGCTTTTTGAAGTGATTTGCCAGAAAAGGCTCTCACAGATTTGAGCTGTGGCTCTGACACTGCTCTGTCAATCCAAATTAGGGATGCTGCCTCCTGATTCATATCCAAAAGAGGTTCCACCTGTACAAGGTGATGCTTAGGTTTCAGAGGACTCTTCTGGCTGTCTCCATGCAGGGTGGGAAACACACCCCATGAAGAAGGATTGCACTGAGAGGGGTACTGCTGGGTGAGAGCAGGTATCTATCACCACTGTTATTCCTATCACCTGGGATATTACTGAGGGAAGTCAGCATGGTAGAAAAAGACTGATGTGTTGCACAGAAGCCCATGATGCTGCTACGCAGATGTGTCAGCTGCAGCGCTGGGAAATGGAAAGCAATCTAGGAGGAGGAGAGGGGAGAGCTTGCACAGAGAAAAGGTACAACAAGTGGGAAATTTGGACCTATCCCAGTTTCCAAAGGAGAAGGTTCAGCCAGATGAAGTTCATGTTTCACCTGCAGAGCTTCACCAAACTCCCAGCCTCTGCTGCTGATCACACCAAGGGGCTGCCACTTCCATGCTCCACACTGCAGTGCCCTGACAGGCAGCAACACTTTGGGGCTCACGTGCATGCCCCAAAGTCCCTGTACCCATCACCAAGCAGTCTGCTGGACATCCCACTGCGAAAGTATCCAAGTCACACGTGCCATAAAAATAGCTGAAATCGGTATTACTACCCTTTTAACCAGCTTTTAATTGCCAAGGTAAGACAGGACAGATGCTCAACAAGACTCATGCTTCAAAGCAACAGAGGTGTGATAAGTTTTTTGGTGGAAATCTTCCTTTTTTTCAAAAAGCATCTTTGAAATCAAAAGGACCCTGTGGGAAGACTTGGGAAAACCCGAAATAACAGCAATGATCCAACCAGCATGCACTGCTCAACACAGCAAAGGCAAAAGCACTGAAACTCTATGAAGTTAACGGCACACCTTGGAGGTTTGTAAGCAAAGAAAAAATTAAAGAAGCACAAAGCAGAAAGACTCAAAATTATCAAAAGAGATGGGCAGGAAACAGAAGGAGAAATGGAAAGAAGGTAAATCTTCCCTGATTGTACCACCTTTTTGTATGGGACCATGGGCACCATTTCAGCAACTTCCTTTAAACAACACTATTTCATGAATACATCCAAGATGGTGGCACAGCTCTGCCACCACGAAAACTTTTTATAAACCCCTGCTTTATAACACTAAATACCAGAAGTTTATGGGCAAACCTCCTAACAGGCTCCTGCCCAGAGAGCAGCAGGCTCAGCACTCTGTCCAGGGAGCTCTGGCAGATGCTCCAGCTGTGGGTCACTGTCCTGACTTTAGACTCTAGGAAAGACATCAACCAGTGTACGTGGAGTGTTGTAAAAAAAGCTGAGCGCATCCAGGGGAGATGAAGCCCTTTTTCACCTGTAAAGTCTCCCACTACATATTTTTAAATCACAGTCATGCATGGGGAGGAACCCAGGCACAGGGCTGGAGCACCAGCTCCTGTGTGTGCATCCTCTGTGGCTGAGCATTGTGGGAATGAGCAACAGCCCAGCAGGCTGTTACACAATACCAGGTTGTTTATGTTTTTAACTAAAATGGTCAAAACAGAGGTGGGGGGGGAGGGTGGATTCACTGCAAACTAGGGTATTAACCAGCCAGAAAGGAGGTACACTGTAGCTGCCTCCTCCACACAATATTGTACCCCAATAGCATGCTGAACTCACACAGTTGGATTAGTGATGAACTCTTTACAGAGGTCAGTGAGGAAGGAGCAGGAGGAGGTGCTTCAGGCACCTGCAGCCCATGGTGAGGCAGCTGTGCCCTGCAGCCCATGGAGGACCACAGGGGAGCAGAAATCCACCTGCAGCCCATGGAGGAGACCCAGTGCTGGTGGGTGACTGAAACAGGGCTGTGAACCTGTGCTGGAGCTGGTTCCTGACAGGAACCTGGGGACTGATGGAGAGAGGAGTCCACACTAGAGCAGCTTTCCTGATGGGATTTGTGACCCTGTGGGGGACCTACGCTGGAGCAGCCTGTTCCTGAAGGACTGCACCCAGTAGAAGAGTAACCCACATTGCAGCAGTTTGTGAAGAGCTGCAGCCCATGGAAAGGACTCACACTGGAGAAGTTCGTGGAGGACTGACTCCCGTGGGAGGGACCCCATGCTGGAGCAGGGGAAGGAATCCTCTCCCTGAGCAGCAGCAGACACAATCTGTGATGAAGTGACTGTAAACTCCCTGTGCTGCCCTAGGAGTAGGAGGTACAGCCTGGAAAGGAGGAATGGGTGGATGGAAGGTCTTTATAAGATTCATTTTACTTCTCACTATCCTGCTCTGATTTTGATTGGTGTACTTTCACCGGTAATAAATTCAATTAATTTCCCCAAGTCGAGTCTGTTTGGCCCATGACAGTAATCAGCTGATGATCTCTCTGTGCCTTTATCTCAGCTCATTAGCCTTTTGTTACTATTTTCCCTCCCCTCTCCCGCTGCTGAGGGGAGTGACATAGTGACTTTTGGCATCCAGCAAGTGTCAACTCACCACAATAATGAAGCTAGGATGGGAGATCCTGAGAAGCTCTTCACCTAGGCACCCAGGTACTTCTGTGACAGCTGTATCACTTCATTTACCCACCACACAGCACTGGCTGTGAGCATTTGAAATACAACTCTGCAGCATCTGGGATGGATGAGCCCTCTCTTAGCTCTATCCTGCTCAGAAAACAGCTCTGATCTAGCAAAACTTATCAGACAAAAGTTTGGCCCAGGATGCTACTTTTTACCACAGGCTTCTTTCTTTCTCTCACAAAACAGAAGCACAAAGGCAAAGGTTAAGTCCAGCCTGGGATGCTGAGCCCCTGCAGATGGGCAGTGAGGAAGAGCACTTCCCTGACCCACCTGAACCCAGAGAGAATCTCCTGCACTGCTCCACTCCTGCTACTCCTCTCAACAACTTTATTTACCAACTGCAAGTAAAGCTCCAGAGGGACTGTCAGCACTGATTCAGAGGCCTGTGAGCTATTTCCACATGATTTTATTTTTTACTGGCTGCGTATTTCTGGCTAAGTCAACAAATCCAGTCATTGCTGTTACACATTGTCCTCAGTCTGACATTTATTTCTGCTCATGGTAACAGAAACTGCAGTTCTTTCTGATTAACTCCACAGAAATGCCTATTACTCAGACAGGAGTCTGAAAGTTGGCTTGAACTCATCAGCAAATTGGTTTAAAACAATCGGGTTTTGAGGATGAGCATCCTCTGGCATCCAAAATGCAATTCTGAGGGGTTTATTTGCTTCTAATGTTATTTTTTTGTCTTACCGTCCCTATCAGGTTAATCCCAGACAGGACAGAGACGTCAAAAAACTCAGCCAGCCCATCGTGGTATAACCCAAAATAGCATAATGAGTTTTCACAATGAGCTTCTCTACAGAAGCAACATATCCAGTCTTGGCTCTCTAAATGCCTTGTGATTCAGTTTTGAGAGGAAGATGTTCACAAAGAAGCTGCATGAGTTAGTGGAAACCCCAGAAGTGCAATCCTGCAACAGACAGCAGAGATGACCCTAAAGGTGATTGCACAAGTCAATGCTCTGCCATAGAAATATAGAATCATGAACTGTCCTGAGTTCAAAAGGACCCACAGGGATCATCAAGTCCAACTCCTGACCCTGCACAGGACAACTCCAGGAGTCCTACCATGTGCCTGAGAGCATTGTCCAAACACCTCCTGAACTCCAGTAGGCTTGGTGCTGTGACCATGTCCTTGGGGAGCCTGTTCCAGTGCCCAAACACCCTCAGGGTGAAGAACTATTTTTCCTAATAACCAAATTACCCCCCTTCTTCGCCACTGCCCCAACTCAGCTTTCATGCCATTCTCTCAAGTCCTATCACTGCTCACCAGAGAGGAGAGATCAGTGCCTGCCTCTCTGCTTCCTCAAACTTTTGCAGCAGGCTTGGCCAGCTGGCCAGGCACAGCTGTTTGCTGGTGGTCTAGTACACAACTCACCCTTAAAACAAGATGAATGAGTTTCAGCAAGTAAGCACAGACTCCCCTGACAGAGGGACACAAAAATGCCCTAAGAAAGACTTACAGCACATAAAAAAAGCCAAGACTGTTAAGACGAAGAGTTGCACAGTGCCCTTTCATACACCATTCCCCCAAGTCTGACAACAGAAGAACATGAGGCCACAGCTGGGCTTTCATGGGAGCACAGTGCCTGTGCTGATGGTTTCAAGCTGGCTCACGGTCAGTGCAGCTTCTGAGTGGGAAAACAGCCCTAAAGGACTCAACACAAAGCACAGCGACTCTCTTCTCCTCTCCCTGTTGTCAAAGCATCACTTGAAGCAAAAGCCTGAAAATGTGTTACCTGGGAAAGCAAAGCAACCACATTAGGGAGCAAGAGCACAAAGCACACCATGACATTTACAAGTGAGCTTGAGCTTACTCATTTGTATTTCAAAGGCCAGGTTGACACAAGATATTTTTCTTGTTCTAGCTTTGGCTGTGAAGGGAATAATACACAATTTTGTGTGCTACTGCCACTGCGCCAGCTTTCCTGCAGAGTCAGATACAACAACATTCAGCCTGCTTTGCTTGGAAAACAACCAATCTAGGAAAATTCCCCTTTGGCCGATATAAACAAAACTTATTTAGGAAGCTTGCTCATGTCCATACACTCACCAACCCATCCTAAACTTCCTATAGCTCGAGTGAATGAAGCTAATTGTGTTGAGTGCCTCTCATCCTTCAGTAACTTCACACTATGAAAGTTTTCCATCTTCAGAGCTCTCGCTGACTGATGGTGACATTTAGTGACGAAACAGGCCCAAGAGTTTAACACCTTTGTGGCCTCCATCACACTGTAAGGTGTCCTCCTTTGCAGAAAAGGATCAATATTTCTGATCCCACCACCAGCAGCAACCCCAGCAGCACTGACCAGGCACAGCACTCTTGGTGATAAGCCACAGTGCTCCTTAGACCAAGAGCTGCCTCTTCAGCCGAGAAACCCAGTCCAATGCTGAGCGGAAATCCAGTTTACAGCCTTCCCTGTCATGCCAGACCCACCAAGACCCTTGTGGGAGGTGGCAATTTCCTGCTCTGGCGCAACACCTGCCTCAGCTGACAAGCTTGAAACTGGCAGCCAAGGTACACAGTGCACTTACCTGTAATAATTTCAGCCTCACATCCTCCTAATTAACACCCAACTGTCTCAAAGGAAAAACCCATCCTCCCCACTTTTCATCTCACACATTTTATGCCTCTGTTTTCAGGTCATCAGTGCAGGAACTCCAGAGCTTCTTGGAAACCTTTATTTGTCTACAACAAAGCCCATCGCAATTCAGCTGGGTAAATATATAAAACTAACGAAGTCACAATGAGCCAGGTCTCCATCCCCTTGGTAGATACCATCATGACAATGTGGAGGCCTTAAAGAGATGCCATCATATAACAAAGACCATGAATGTCCAAGCAATAGAGATCAGCCTCTTCTAAGCAGGAAGATGGGAACATTAAGTAGGCATTTTGCTCCACTGGTTCCCTCAAGTCAGAGTTGACCACAAAGCTTCACTCTTCCTTCATGGCTGGATCCCACAGTTAACTCTGGCTCCTTTCCTGTCCCCAAACAGGCTGGCACTGTCACTGTCCTTTCACCCAGTTTTTGAGTCCATGCATGTGACCCAAGCAGGCACACTAGGAAAGCAAAATTGCAAAGTAAGGTGTTCAAGAAACTATGGAGGAATCAATTTGCTCAATTAATGATCTTCATATCTGAATCAGAATTTTCCTTTCAAGTTTGCCATCCAGTGCAGTATCTCACACTGATCTTTTCCACCCACCCACACACTCCACCTCTGCTCTGGCTGCTGTCTCCAGCCTTCATCCATGCCCGTGACATTCTAGTCATGGTCCAACATGTCTCCCCCTCCATTTCAGGGCAGGTTTATCCCCATTTTTAAAGCCATTTTCTCCATATACACTTGGATCCCATTTGCAGGCCCATGCTCATTTGCACACACACAGCTCACAAGCGTGTGTAACTCTGGGATCTGGAGACTTCCACCCAGCAGCTCCAAAGCCCCCACATCCCCCACCCACAGTCACCTGAAATGGTGCTTGATAGTTTGTGTCTTCTCTTGCCTGGGTTGGGGATGAAGGGAAGCAAGACAGAGAGACCTGGCAATGGACTGGCTGGACACAACATATCCAAGCCAAGATCCCACCACAAAAGTGAGAATTATTTCCTTGTGACAGCATAGACAAGACAAGCTTTATATAAATCACATACAGTAACACACACTCACACAGAGCTATACATAAGATATACATACAGTACACACCAAAGTAACAACAAGGAGTATGGATGTCAAAGAAAGGACAAAATTAGCATATTAGAGAAGTGGCAAAATCTTATAAGATAATGGAAAAAAGACTTGTTTTGAACAGTAATGAACACATTTCAAAAATATTGGATATTCTTGGCTTGGAGCCCTACATACCACAACATAGGACAATCACATCAGATTGAAGAACAAGAAAAATCAGCCAGAAGGTCCATGGGAGATATCCCAAGAAAAACAAGGATTGCATGTGGTAGGGCGCTGCAGCAAATTATTTCCTTGGCATCACAGAGTGCACCAGTATTCTGTCTAGTCCAGCCCGCTGCTGAAATACAACTTTCTTAAAGTCACACAGCCATTACAGAAAAAATTAGCATAACCTCAGAAATAATTTTTCAAAATCTATTCCTTGAAGGTTAGTCAAACATTAATGAGACAAAAAGCAATGTTGACAGGGAATACCAAGACGCCATCCTTGAGACTTAACCCAGAGAAAGCTGAAATGTCAATAATGTCAAATGCATACAAATTGGAACCAAATAATACTGCTGTCAATGACTTCATAACAGTCAAGTTACAGTGCAAAAAGAGATGGAAAATAAATGAAAATGGGCCAGACAGTTTTCACCATAATTGGATAATGTGTCCAAGGGTATTGAAGGGGGCACACAAGCATCCTCAGGTTAAGAATTAACCCTGGGAAGATTCAACAGATTCTCTAGAATGGAAAAAACTAATAAATGCAAGGTAGTGCTAATCTGTAATAAAGCCTACTATAATATTAAACAAGAACTAATTAAATTCAAATAAAGGCAGTATATATATTGATCAATAATAAGTGCTAAACATAATCAGAATCACAGCACTCAAAAATATGCATGTTCCACTCCACACTTATGGACATCAGGACTTGAATGCAATACCTGGGGTAAAACTAACCCCCCTCAGCACTTTCTGAAGAGAAATCTGTGCCTGAGACACTAACACAGCTCTGAGCATCATTTGGCCAGCTCAACTTACAGCAAAAAGTTTTCCTAACTTTCCCATCCCTTTTGACGCCCTTTTACTGGATTATTTGGTTATAGGCATGAAGGATGAATTGCAGGCAGGGGGTAACTCCATCCTTCTCTCCCTGGAGGAGCTCTACTGGCAGCTTGAAGTGAGGTGCTGACCTTGGTTACTTTACCCTGTTTTTTTTTGTTCTCCTGCAAGCAACCACAACAGATACCTCAAGCAAAATTGTCCTAAACTCTCCTGGAGATTTGGAATTCAGTCCAACATGGGTGCTATTTGAACTTCATGAAAGGAACATCTTAAATAAAAAGGTCTGTGGTGGTGTTCAGCAGTAAAACTGATTTTAAAGCCTTAACATGTCAGCTCATCAAGAGAAATACAAGCACATTCATTAACTCCCAGCATGCTGGCAGTTTCAAAGAATCTACTCATGGCCAGTATCAGTCTGTTATCCCAAACACAAGCATACATTTGCTGCTGTAGCCAGGAAACAGCTCCAAATTTTATATTTATTCTCTGTTTCAGGGAAACAAGGACTTAATACTAGACTCATTTTACATACAAGCAACAAAGACATCAAGAAACTTGAAGGTGGGACTGCTCTCTTCCTAGCTTCAGCTGTCTGGAAGTTGGGCATCTAACATAAACCAAATGTCTGGAAACTTTCCATGATCCATACAGGAACAGCTTGGTCCAAAGCATTATTTGTTCCCACTCCTCCCACAGAATGTATGTGGTGTTTACATTGGAAAACCATTTTTTTGCATTTCATACCCAACCTCACCTAACTCTGAACCACAGCCATTCAGGAGCTGTGAAGTCCACCAAACAGCAGCTCAAACTGGTACAGTAATGCTGGTACAACATGTCCAAGTGGGTCAGCATTTTGGATGCCTAGTGGCACTTTTGGACATTTCCAGTCCAGATGTCTGACCTGCCCGAGGTCACTTGGGAACTATGTTGCAACATCAGGACCAGAGCATTTCACACTCAGGCTTGAGATCTTCCCCCTTTTGGAAAATGAAACTGCTTTCACAGCCTTTATTTGTGCTCTCAGAAAACATACAAAAACTAATCCCAAGAAGCATCAAGATTTTTGGAGGGTGTTTTTTTAGCACAACTGTTAAAGAAATATGAAAATTCAGTTCAGCAAGACGATCCACTTTCCTCCATCACTGAGACATCTCTTCATGGATAACCTACATGGTATGGGAATTCCCAGCAATCAAACACAAGGAATGCCCTTTCTGCCACTTCCCACCTGGTTCTGCTCAACTGCCCAGATGTTCATGCAAAATACCAAGGCATTGGGAATAGCATAAAATAGTCAGAACCATCCAATTCACGATCTTTGGGACTACGCCCAGTTAGGAAATCTTCCCAGGAAAAGATGATTTGTAAAGCACTATCTATGCAGCAAGGTCTGATGAGTTAATCCCCACCACAATGTATAGCTGATGCCTTCCCACAGAAGAATGCAATCCATCAAGGACTTATTCCTGGCATGTCACTACACATACTCAATTAGAAGGAACATCAGCTCTGCCTGTCATGACCACAAGGAAAGACAAGATGGAAAACCACCTCATTCCAAGTCAGCAGATCCCAGTCTGTCTGCTTGGTGCAATAAGGGCAACCCTGTCCTCCACAGATGAGCTCCCTTAATTACTTTTAAAGACCTCTTAGATCCTCTTTTTTAGGGGAATCCAGTTAAAAAATTCAGGCAAACAGACCCAAACAAAAGAGAAAGGAAAAAAAAGCAAACCCAGCACACCATTTGGCAGTTTGGACCCTGTGTTTTCCTGCCCAATTTTTAATCCCCCTTTCCATGAGGGCGTATTGGCATCATGCACCCAGCAGCCCCATCAATGTGGGCCCCTCAGGCCTCTAGGCTCCAGCTTCCATGCCAGCTTCTCCAATGTGACACCACTTTGGCTAGAAGCTGCACTGGGGCAGGCAGTTATGGTTCAGGGTTACAGCTCAGAAGCATCACCCCTGGGATAACACTGGGATGCTAGCAGAATACACCCCAGTTTTCACAACTAAGCTGTCTTGACCTCAGCCCCCTTTACTCCATATTGGTTTTCAGTACACAACTTCATAATTCAGAAAATGAACAGTTTTCTTCAAGAAGGTCAAATTTATTAAGGAAAAACATCCATACAAGGTCAACTACTCCCCAAAGGAGCCATCTCTACAGGACATGCTGCAGATCAGACACTCAAGATAAAAACACAGACAATACAAACCACTTCTGAGAGCAGCTTTTTCATGCATGTGAGTAAACAACCCATGGACGCCGTTAACTTTAGGAGGAAACAGCAGAACCAAATAAACCATTGATGCAAAACCTAAAAAAGAAAAAGACCAGAAAACACCTGGTTCAACTAAATGTATGCAGTCTGCAACTGGATGCCCTCCATGAACACAGAGAATCACACAGAATGACAGAATGGGTAAGGCTGGAAGGGAGCACAGGGCCATACACACCGTGCCGTTTGCAAAGCAGACTGTACAGACCCATAGTGATGCTGTGCTCTCCCTAGACACAGACGTGTCACCACTGAGCGTGGCAAGCTGACAGCTGGCCCAGACAATCCCAGGAGCTGCTGATGAAAAGCAGCTGGATCTTGGAAAGAAGTCTGCAAGGACCTATGGGGAGACCAGACTGAACAATGTCACAATTTTTTTTCCCCAGATCTGTAACAACGGCTCTGTGAGGATATAACACCTCAAAACCTTTGATCAAACGGTGCCCACACAGGCAAGACTGGAGCATGCAGAGAGCACAGAACTGCCAAGCCTGCTGCTCCCTCCAAGCACCCGTGTACACACTCACTGTCCTGTGAAGCTACTTAAAGAAGCAAAAATGTCTGAAACAGGAGACAGCTCGAACAGATTTTTATCACCACATCCTGCACACATCAAGTGAAATCAGAAAGTGGGAGGTGCAGTCCACAAAATAAATAAGCAATTAACCCTCACAATGAAAGAGTCAAAGAGTCTTGGCTTTGGGGAAGGGGGGGAATGGCAGCTGGGGGAAAACTCATTAACACCGGGAAAATTAGTGAAATTATCAATGAAATTAAGCAGGTCACCTGCAGGACAGGAGAGCACAGGTGAGAGGTGGGGGGAGACCGGTCATCTCCTGCTACAGCTGAGCTGACAACACCCAAAAGACACATGTGCAGGTCCAAATCACAGCAAAAAAATTAACTTCGTTAAAAGCTCTGGTACAGTGTAAATCCAGGCTAGGTGTAGAACTCGACTGAGGCACAATTGGGGCAGGATGGGCAGAAAAACAGCTCAGCCCTGCTCCACCCTGCACTCAGCACTGCCAGGCTGGCCATAGAGGGTCCTGAATCCACACCAGTTTCGAGCTAAGGCATTGTCCCAACTTGAGCAGCCACCCCTTGAGCTGCAGCAACCGCCTGGATTCATGTATTGCTACTGCATCAAACATGAGGCAAAGCTCGGCCTAAAAGCCCTTCCAGGTGGTTTAAACCAACCAGCTTCATGTGGTACCTGTTCGGGCAGAAGCTCAGCGGGCTCTGCTCACCCAATGTTCCTCACACTGCCATCATCAAGGAGGGTTTAAGCTGCAATTCACACACCCGTACTGGGATCGGCACTGACTTAGCTGGGCTGCTGTGAAACTTGGAGGAAACAGGGACCTCACAAGTGCCAAGCAGGGGACCCACCTCCTCACCAGGACAGCAGAGCCACAGCTCACCCTTTCCTATCTGTATGTCCTGGCCTCTGGGCTTTGCTTTTTTTTCGCCTCTTTGCGAGGTCGTTAGGTTTGACAAAGTTATCTTGTCCTGTTGGACCGAACTGCTTTTTCTCAGGGTTGATCAACTTGTGTCATGCAAATTACCCAGGGTGGAGGTGAACCAAGAAAAGGGGCATTCAGATGGTTCCTTTTATGTTTCACAGATCATTTGCATCCTTATTCTCTGCCTTTAGGGCAACTCTCAGTCGACTGAACACCTGCTTTTAGCTGCCGGGAAGCACATAACAAACCTCCTTCTCCACCCACCCCCAACTCACACCCCCTTCCGAGTACTCAACTGGTGTCACTGAGGCTTGCAAAACCCTCCTCACTTCATGCAGGCGCTCATTTTATCTTGGTCAAGATGGAGATGACAACATTCTCCTGCTTACCATTCTCCAGAATTCCAAAGCACCCCAGATCAAGGAAATCCCAGACTCAAAGAAAGCAGACAGCCTCACACCAGGCCACCAGCTTGGTGGCTTTGCATCCATGAGCCCTGAATATCCTTGCTGATGTCCACGGTGTCTGCCCTGCACAAAAATGCTTCAAAAAAAGGAGTAATAAAGAAAGCCAGGTGGAGTGAACTTAATTGTGAAAAATCCAGAGACACATCCAGCAGCCAAGTAAAAATGAGGCTGTTTCCTGGTAATCACTGGTACTGCAAAAAGCATCCCCCCTTCTTAGACACAGCCCTTGCACCTCCCGTTAAATTGCTCATCCTTAACGTTAATTCTCACAGCAACTCCAAAGAATCAGTTTATTCCTGCTCTCTGGTCAGATAATCGAGGGATGGATTCAGAGCAAAGAGACCAGTGGCAGAAGCAAGCATCAAATACAAGGGCACCGTGAGCCCCTGCAACATCTTCTGGTCCCCAAGGCAGACAGATGGAAGGCAGGAGATGCATGTGTCAGGCTCAGGCAAAGGGCAGTGACCACATCATTTCACTGTGACAGTTCCCCTTGCTATAAGAAGTAGAGATTCCTCTCTCCAGGGTGGCAATGAAAACACTCCAATTATTAGTAATACAGAAAAGCTAACAGTAAATTGCAGAGAAAACATTAAATAAATGAAGAATAACACACACATACGTATTTCCTTTGCCCACTTAAAACTAAACAGGAGTGATGTACTATAGCAAATTTTACTTGTTCCTTGACTTAAAGGTGACAATCTTGACAATAGACCATCAACATCAATCCCTCTTTCTGAACAGACTGCTGCCCTCAGAGAACAAACATATTGAGGGCATCAGCAGAAGCATACCGAAAACCTTCCAGAGTTACCTCTGCTTAGGTATAACACCTTGTACATCTAAATTTCAACAAGCGTGGATAGTTATCCTCGCTACAGTAGGGATCAGCCAGCACAGGCTGAGCACTCTGCAAACACAAGCAGAAAACATTTCCATTCCTCAAAGAACTAGGAGGGGAAGCAGAGGAGGTGGCCTAGCAAAGTCAGGCAAATGTCTCTGGGGGGATTTCCCCTGGCTGGGAGATGCAGTGACGTGCACAAAAGCTTTGGACTGAGATTCTAATCAACAGAGACCTGACATGCAGGCTCCAGTTCTTCCCAAACCACACCTGGTGGATTCTGCACCTTAGCCGAGGTACCAGGATGTGGATGCTCCCTCTACAGGTGTCAGGTTCCCAGGAGGAGATGGCAAGCATTGTTCCAAACCTTCCTGTGGCTGAAAAGCCACAAGCCACATCACTCAAAAAGCCAAAGAGCAGAACAGCTCCAGGGCTGGTTCCCAGGAGGTTACAGTGCAGCCCAAGCAGCCTCACCGGGTCTTAGTGCAGTGGCTCCTGGGGCTGGAATGAACTCCTGGGGCTGGAATCATCTTGCTGATTCTCACTGGGGCTGCAACAGCCAGTGTGAGATGACCGAGCTGGACTGAAACCTCCTCAGCAATCATACCCCATCCTTCAGGAATGTACATATGCTGCCAGTCAGGGTGCATAAATGCCAAGAGCAGGCTCAGACAAGTGGCTCACAGATTTAAGCTGTGTCCAAACCTTGAAGAAAATTTAAGGGCAGCTTTGGAGAGGCCAAGCTTTCATGCATTGGCTTTGGACAGCCCAAGCCACAAGCAAGCACCCTGAATTCCAGTCCTACACAGGGTACAGACATTACACATGCCTTGCAGACCCTACATCTAAACAAGCTGCTCCAGTTGTACTGACAGTGCAGAGAAACAGGTATTGTAGGGAATGATTCAATCCATTCAGATGCCTACAGGAGGTCAGGGTCAGACATTTCCTAAAAATACCCATTTTCCTCCAGTGACTGTAAAAGAAGGCTTGGAGGGGGACCTGAATTAGTAGCAGGTAATTGCAGCAGAGTTCTCTAAACCCAGAGGAGTAAAGTCTCCTCCTGTGAATCCCAAATACGGTCAGAAACAAGGTCTGTGTGATGCACAAACCACAACATATTTCAGATAGCCTCCAGCCCTTCTGAGACTCCCAAGCACAACAGCAGTCTACAATCCTCCCATCAGCCCTGAAGAGGCAAAATACAGTAAAACCCATACCAAAAGGAAATCTGGAGGATCAACAGAAGAAGTTTCACATAAAGGGTGCAGGAAAGACCAGGAGGGCTTCTATCTCCAGGCTGATGAGCGCTGAAAGACATCACCACTCGCCTCATTTCCCAGGAAGCCCCAGCAGGATCTGACCTCCCTTTGACACGCTCCTCCCTTCTCCTTTTTGCAGTCAACCGAGACCTATATGACATTACAACAAAAGAAATGTTAGCAAGCTCAATATTGTCCCCTCCCTTCAACCAAAAAACTTTAATTTCCTTAATTTTTCAACATAAGGGTACACTGGAAACCAGTTATATATTAACTGCAGCTTATATAAATTGCAGCTTCTACAGATATTGAAATATTTAGATATATATTTAATATATATTTCC
>WEKY01024096.1:0-38914 GCA_013390045.1 Picathartes gymnocephalus
GGGCGGGCGGGAGCTTGGCACGGCTGCTCGGTCATCCTGGGCTCCGGACACTGGCTGCTTCAGACCTCCGCCGCGGTCCGCTGAGCAGCCGGGCCGGCCCGGGACCCGCCGACCCCGCCCCATGGCAGAACGCTGGCCGCTGCTGCCTTCCCTTCCATATAGGATAGCGGGGTACGTATCCCCCGGTAGAGCAGCCGGAGGGGCGCTGCATCCCCAGGGCTGCCGGCCCCGGGAGGAAACGGGAGCAGACCCGGTGTGCCACTGCCATAGCTTTTGGCGCATCAGAGGTTGTGTAACCAGTGGCAAAAAAATCTGCCAGCCGTGTTGGGCAATGGGAGCTCGCTGACCACTGTCCTGCTGTAGCTAGCAGCCCCGGGGGAGAGGGTTAAGGACACACTGCTGCTGAACGAAAATATAAATGTACACAAATCCGTTACACAATGCCCAGCTATTGGAGAGGAGTCTGAGAAGTGTGTCATGAGACAGATGATGCTAAACATAATCTGGCACACGATGGCAATGTTTTGAGATTGCGATTATTTTTGCAGCTATCAATTGCAATGCTCAGAGCCGTTCTATTTTTTATGAGTGCTTTTTCAATGAGACATTTCTCATTTGGGATCAAGTCACAAAATTCAGCCGAAAGCTTTTTTGACCAAGACGATTAGGTGTGTTTTTTCATGGGTCTCTTTTTGTGATGTACAGATGAATCCAAGGCTGTAGTGAGAATCAGTTTATAACAAATAAATGGGCATCACTGCTGCTAGAGTTAATATGTACCACTCAGGTATAAAAATTGTGTAATCCTACCTCTCTGCCCTGTTGGCCAGTTCATGAGATGAAGGGTATGTATCAAAGTGTCAGCAGTCAGGAAGTGAAAGAACACGAATTCAAACTAGAAAACTTTTTTAAAAAATTCCTGTTATTATTAACCTGAAGAGAGAATTCTTTACTTCTACTGATCATAAGGAATAAGGACAGATTAACTATTTTACCTACGTTAGTCAGGAACTTCTTTACATTCCTTTTTTTTTTAACATTCCTTAGTTTATATAGACTGTGTCCAGTACTTGGAAGTTGATGGCAGACAATGTAGTTCACAGAAAAACTCACCTCTTAGGAAGAGCTCAGCCATGGACCTTGTTCATTTGGGCACCACACCCTGTGTGATACATCAATAAACTCTACCTCTCTGTTTTGTAACCTTTTTGAATCATCCTTTCTGTATGGACAGAGTTCAGATCCCATCGTTCTTTTTTGTGATCATATTTTAGCAGCACTTTACATCAATTTACCTAATGGTTTTTATAGCACCTCCTCGTCAGATGTCATCTAGGAGTGTTCCTGGCTCATCAGGAGACAACATGATGATTTATCTCCTTGCTGGTGTTGCTACTCTTGGTGGTTTATTTTATGTAAGTGTTTGGGGATGGAGTTGTTTATGCTTTCTGAGCTGGCATCATACAAGCTGTGTTCTGGGTTAAAGAGTATGGTCAAGATGCAAACAGTCAATGAATGTAGATGTAGCATATAGCTAAGTGCAGCCTAACTTAGAAATCAGCTTAAGAGAATTTAGTGAAGCTGAAAGCCTATTGCTTGCCTGTTTTACTGTTACTTTGATAAGTTAATGCTGGGTCATTCTTAGTGGAAAGCATACGTAAAACTATGTGAAATAAATGTGTCCAAAGATGGAGTAAGGCACCAGCTTCTAACCCCTTGCCTTGTCTTCTCAACCACGAGATCTCAAAGTGGGCAAGGCAGATGTGAAATAAGCAGTCTGCAGCTGCAAGGGGAAGATATGAACCTTGTTAATTTCGGCACAAAAAAAGAAGATAAGAGCATTAGTTACTTCAAGAAAGCATGTTAAAGTTTTGTAAGCATCTGCTTTTGTTAAGCTCTTTGGTAACCATTCACTTCTCTGTTTCTAAATATATCTGATTCTGTGCTTCACAGCCCTAAATCCTCCATTTTATAGCTTACTTCTACCCCTCTCCCCTAAGATCTGAGATAGTGACTAGCACACCCCAGGGAGGTACATATTTCCCTCTCCCACAAAGTAATCCTCTTGCATGGTAAGCAGCTATTTGTTCAAAATATCAAACATATATGTTTGAATTTCTGGATGAATAACATATTCTCTTGCTGTCACAGTTTTACCACATTACAAAAATAATAATCTTAATGTAATAATCTTTTAAAACACTGTTTTCAATTCCTGAATCACTCCAGCACTTCAAAAGCTGCGTATTTTATTTGCTTTCTAACAATGGAGAACTATGGAATACAGAAATAGTATAGCAGATTGTTAATTTTTTTTTAACCTTGATTAAGATAAATTTTATATGCATTTTAAGATGGGCAGTAGCACTTGCTTAATATCCCTTCTCTCCCTCCCCCCTCTTTGTGTTTGGTAAATCTGTAGGGATGTTGCAGTAAATTTAGGTATAATTCCCTTTCAGACCTACAGACTAATCAGTTCATCCCACAGCGAGTTTATTGAACGTACAAATATTCTTCGCGAGAGAGCTGAGGCGCGGAAAAGCAATCCTTTGTCGAGGAAGGGTGAGTTGAGCTCTTCTCTCTTGTACCCTGGGTACATGAGGATCTGGAACAGATTTCTGGATTGTCTAATCAGGCTTTAGCACTGTCCAAGTCCTTGTCTGAACTGTATGAGTGGGAGTGAAGACAGAGGTGGTTGTGCAGTGTTGTTCTGTTACAAAGCTGCTGCTGCACAAATTTTGGCAGTGGCCTTAATGTTCAGGCAGTGAATCTGGTCTTTAATCCACCTGTGGTGTCTCTTTGGATGGAAAGAGTTGATGTGTGAATACTAATAATTGTATAATGGATATTTGATTTACTGGAAGCTTAATGAAACTTGACTGAATACATAATGCTGTCAAAATCAGTTTTGTTCTGTTGTTTTCAGTGAGGGGGAGAAGATAGTATCTATTTCTCAGTCAACAGGTTGGCTTCAGGCCACATGCCATCAGGAAACACAGTTCAATAGGGGATGAAAACGCACATTTAAAAAAATATTCTAACTTGGACCAATTTTTTATCCTACAACTTTGATTTTGTCTTTTCTAATTTGGGATTAAATGAAACTCAGGCATTACCTATATGTATAGCAAATCCTTACTTAGCTCTTCATGCTTGAATAATTAGACCGTGTTAGTTCAAATACTTGTAATGGAATGTTGTCCCTGTCTACATCAATTAGTGTTATAGCATTAACGTAAAAGGTAGAACTTTGGCAAGCATGGCCTTGCTAGGAAAAGCAATTAGGAAAATTTCTTAAGGATCTTTATATATTTTTATTTGGTCGTTATTTAAAAAGTAAATAAAGCATTGAAGCCAGAGCACTTGAAGCTCTTCCTTTTTGGTTTTTTTTGTTGTTTTTTTTTTTTAATGTTGACATCTAGGGAATTGATTTAATATATTTGCATGCACACAAAGAATAGATTTGAATAAAGTATCTTGAGTTTGAATTTTGTTTTCAGTGTGAGAACATGGTTAAAATTGTCTGCCTCTATAATTCATTCTCTGGAAGTTGTTAGCCTTGAACTTCTACAACATATGTTGTAGTTATAGAACTTCAAAATTGCAGATCTTAAAGTAATAAAATACCTTAATTTCCAAAAAAGAAAGCAACTGAACACAGTATAGTTTTAAAACTCAATTTTTTTAAATAAACGTTGAGAATTCAGCCGCAATTTGCAATCCTTCATTGTCCCTAAAATAAGAAATGTAACCAGGACCAAAGCAGATCTCTTCTAGGGACCTGGTCTCCTGCTGTTCAGGGCAGAAGTGAGGATTACCCTTATTACACTCTGGCTGCCATAGCTGGGAGAGTGGGGAAGCATTAAGCAAACCTTCCAACATATTCCCAGTGATGTCAGTGTATTCCCTCTTTTCTCTTAAGGTGCACCTCTGCAAGGTACTGAGTTTTGACCCTGGCCTACCAACATGTTGGAGTGAAATACCCACAGTACTGAGTGTTCAGCAACTGATCTTGGGTACTCTCCGGACATGCCATCATCTGCTGCTTTGTGCCACTTAATAAGTCACATAAATGTCACAACCAGTGGCAGATGATTGCTGCCTCCCTTTTTATTGATAGTAAGAAGTCCAAAATGTTTCTAAGGCATTCAGTGAATACAGCTGACTTGTTTCCTATATTATTTTCAATATTTGACTTCTGAATAAATGCTCAACCCAGAGTTTTTAGTTGGACTTCTGAGTAGCTAATTCCAATTCACAGTACAAAACCACCATTGAATCAGCTCCTTTTTAAAATCCTTCTTCATTCCCAGCTGTGTACACCCAAAAGAACAGAACATTAAGAACGAGTATCAGTTCTATTCTTACTTTTCCTGCAGAATCCTCTATGTGCATTCTCAAAAGAGTTAGCACCCCTTTTCCCCCCCTTTTTCTCCCATTCCCTGCATAGTCATATTTTTGTGTTTATCTTGTCACAGAGTGTTAGCATAGTATTGCTTTTCCAAGAAGTGCCATTGCAGTTTCTTTCCCTGTGCATTCTTTAGAATCTGTCCTTTTTCACAGTAAGCATTGCTGATAAGAGCAGTTAAAAATTCTATTCTCAAAGTATTCTGATTTATTTTTTTGGGGCACATTAAATCAAGCTTAAAATAAGCTCTAAAACAGAGCTGGTAACCATATGAAGTGGTGGATATGAAAGCAGTATGCCAAGCAGCACGTTCATGACATATTTGCTGCCTATGGTAAAAGAGCTTTCTAGGGAGAAGAACTTAATACTGGAGAGCAGCTGATCAGTGACTCTTTTGATAGGATTTTTGTGGTTTCTCATGTGGGGGAAGATTCTCCCAAAATGTCTGTTACAGAGAACCGTACATAGTGAAGAAGTCTGTCAAAACAAGAGAAACAATAATTCTAGGGTTCTTCATTTATTAGAGGGTTGAAATTATATTTAATGATATTTTAATTAATGATAGAAGACATTTAGAAAGCAAATTTTTTGTGGCTCTTTTTAATTGAAAGCTACTCTCAAATTAGGGAGGGATTTAAAAAGCCCCTGGAAGATGCCTGACTCAAAGTAGCAGTAGAAAATCTGCGACATCATTTGAAATGTAAAATGATGTTTGGCTTGCAGGATGCTCTACTTGCTTATTTAGTGAATACTGAGTTTTGTCTTCCATTTGTTGTTTGTGTCCTTTAAGCTTGTTCCTGATTTCCTTCCTTTTTAGCTATGACTTTTCTTTTTAACTCGTCGCAAGCTGATTCAATCTTTCTAATCTGTACTCTGCTTTTACACTTTCCAGACAAAAACACAAGGGAAATCTCTTTCCAAACCTGAGGAAGTTAAATACAAACAAAGGACAGTCGTTCACCATTGAGTACATTGCAGCCTACCTTGGGATGACTTTATACCTTCTCTTGTAAAACTCCATTCATGTGAGACTTTAAAAGAACTACCTATGTTTACAAGGCCAAACCATATTGAGCTTATTGCTGAATCTGCTTGGCAGAAGGCAGTTCTGAGATGGAGAAGCTGGCTGTTCTGAATTAATGCACTCTATATTTGACCGTCCAATAAAGTGTACTGAATGCTGAGCTTGGCTGTTAGCCTGTTCTTTGTGTAATGAATTTAGGGTGGTTTTTTTTAACAGTTTCTTGAAGGGACATGATCAGGTTGCATAATGCAAAGTTTTGATTTTTACTGAGCAATGAATGGACTTGTCTTGAAACCTGAACACAAAATGATTGGCTTTCACTGGCATAAGAAGACCAAGAAATAAAATTGATCTGTTTAGTTTTTAAACAGATACAAAAGAAGCTCTGACTATGTCTCTTTAAGCTCTTTTGTTTCAATTCTCACGTAGTTTGCACTGTATTACAAACTCTATTTCCAGTTCTATTTTTTCACATGATGAGTTGGTTCTAGTGGTGAACTTGTGATGAACAGTTGGTGTATAACTTTTCCTTTGTGAACTTGATGATTGTGCATGCTTGCATGGTGGTTGAGCATCTTTGTTGCTTTGTGCTGTTAGTTTTTCATGGCTTGTCTCAGCTGAATTTGAAGAGATGCATGACGAGAAACACTGTTTTTCAGGTTTTAAGGAGTCCAACTCACAGTGGTGTAAACAAGTCTTTAAAAGAGAGTTGTGAGTTGTATGAAGGAAATAGTCAGTCATAAGTGGTCATATCTCTAAGAAAGTGAGCTCTGACCACTTAAAATTAGCAAGTTATTTTCTTACTTATATAAGACCAAATGACTTACTCCCCATGAGGTAATTCCACAGAGTAATGCTCCCTCTGCCACCTGTGTGTGTACCATCACTGGCCCTTTCAGCAGAGTGGTTTGAAGCAACACTTGGCAAGGTCCTTTGTTATCCTTCCCTGCACCCCCAACACTTGCTTTAAGCCACAGTTTCTTTTCTTATCGCACTGAAACATGTTGTGGAACTCAGTAATTAAGAATATGGTTTCCTCATCTTGTAAACGTTGTTTTTTGATGCCACATTAGACAATATGAGGAATTAATTATTGATTCTTTTTTTTTTTTTGTTAATTCTGATCCAAAATCTTAGCTTCCCACCTTAAATTTAAATGAGGATGATGATAAAAAGCAGTTGGTGAAATTCTTGTTGCATGCGTCCATTTTACTCTCTTTATTGTATTGAATAAATCCTTAGAAGGTGATGGAGAAGAGAAGGAAGAAGTCACTGAAGCAGAGAAGGCCATGGAAGAGGCTGATGCAGCAGCTGCTGTTGAACCTGCAGCACGGGATGAGAGTGCTGGACCCGCAGCACAGGATGAGACTTCTGGGGTATCCCCAGAAGCTACAGGGGAGAATGACTTACCGGCTCCAGAGGTATCCCATGCTGTGGAGGAAGCACAGCAGGAAGCTGCTGCTGATTCAGAAGCTGCTGCTAATTTGGAACTTGCTGCTAATTCAGAAGCTGCTGCAGTTCAAGGTTAACTTATGAATGTGGTTTTTTGGGTGTGTGTGTTGTGGGTTCTAAAGCTCTGCCTCTTACAGAACATTAAGAATGAACATCAGTGTTTCTAATGGAGTTTGTCCTGCAGTGAAAACTAATTCAGGCATTAACTGGACATATCATGAGCGTAAGGTAATTAAATTTATTAAATCAGTGTCTCTGAAAGCATCCTGCCTCTGGCACCAGAGTTACTGTCTAAAACAAGTAGAGTCAAATGTTTATTTTACTACCCCATCCTCTTTCTTAAGATATTAAGTTGAGCATATAATGTGATCAGTTAAACAGTTGTTTCAGTGATCTAGTTCTGGAGGGTTTGTTAAGGAATCTAAACACTTTAGTTCACTAGCCATTCCAAAGATATTCACACTGAATAATTATATCTGTTCTATCAATGTAACTTCAACAGGATCTTGCATAGCTGTTATGGTCTCAGTTTTAAGGGTACATTAGGCTAAATTTTCACAACACAATAAAACATCAAATTGTTGTTAAACACTGAAATTGATAAATGGCAAAACCTTCAGTATTTTGAGCTGTCAGCGTGTTTGAAATATTTTGGTTTATTGTGCTTTTAAAAAAATTGCAATAATACAAATGCAAAACTATGCATAAAATGCACAAGATACAGGATTATAATTTAATTTGGCATATTTGTAAGGGTTTTTTAAATTTTTTTTTTTTTTACCAATAATCTTGAGAGGATATGTCTAAAACACAGATCAAACTGAAATTAAAAGTATTTTGACTGCTAATCTGTGGGCGTTTATCATAGTACCATCAAAGGTGTTAGCAGATTCAGAATTATAATTTTTTTCCTTGGTGACTCCAATGAGGAATGGATGCATCTTAATTGCCTTTTTAACAAATAAACTTGAGAAATAGTGCAGCACTTCTAATTGCTGAGTTTTATGAAAGGTCTAGATATGAATGTGCTTTTAATTCAAATGTGAATACCTCCTGTGCTTGTCTCTAAAGCAATCTATTACAAATAACATTTTAAAACAATACTTAGTCTGATCTGCTGTAATACAGTTTATAGAAAGTAGAAGTAAGTACCTTGGTAGTGATTATTACTGCTTACATTTTGAAATATTTATAAGGTAGTAGTTAAAATACCTAAAGCCCTAAAAATTTTCATTTCCATGGAATATTTAGACCACTTCATTTAGAAAGGAAGTAGTCTGGTATATGTTAAATTTGGTGAATTATAGCAATTAAGAGATATGTTTAAAAATGTCTTGCAGCATTTCTTGCCCTGCAGAGCAATTTCAAAATTTCCCTTTAATTTCATAAGCACTTGCTTGTGTCTGGAAGTGGTTATATATTCCTTTCACAGTGCTTATCTATGAATAACTGTTAATTGTTGGATAAGGTAGGATCTTCTGTATGGTAAATATTTCTGCCATTTTATTGAAGAGGATCTTCCCTGAGAAAGGGAAGCTAGGATCTTCCCTGAGAAACATGGTGCATTAATTGATTAGATATTAGGAAGAAATTCTTTCCTGTGAGGGTGGTAAGGCACTAGAACAGTTTCCCTGTGCAGCTGTGGATGACCTATCCCTGGAAGTGTTCAAGGCCAGGTTGGATGGGGCTCTGAACAACCTGGTCTAGTGGAAGGTGTCCCTGCCCATGGCAGGGAGTTGGAACGAGATGGTCTTTAAGGTCCCTTCCAACCCAAATTATTCTGTGATGATTCTGTGATTAAGTCTGAGGATCTCATTCTGGACATGTTGACGTCATGTACTTAGTGATCACTACTTGATAAGAAGAAATATGGCTTGTAACTGTTAGTTCCTGCTGGTGTAATCTGGAAATGGAGAAGCCCTTTAGAAATCACTGATTTCTAAGATCTAGTATCTCTGGCAACATACTTACTGAGGAAACAGCACTAGAACCAGACTTCTGTTATGCTGAAAGTTGTAAGGGAGTCTGAGGGTCATCCCAGGTGCCCTCTACCAAACCTTGCTCCAGTGGTTATTCTTGGCTGGGTGGTAAAGCTAGCAGAAATAAACCTTTGGGATGTGAAATTGTCAAGAAACTGAAGCAAGGGAGTGTTCTCCTCGCCTGATCTCTTGGGCGTTCCTGGGATGTTACAGCTTGCTCCTGAGCATAGCTGTCCTGTGCCACTGGTCACCAGTGCAGATTGCTGTGAACAGCTGCTGATGACAGCTGTGCCCAGGGTGGTGAGCCCTGGGGACCTTGCCACGGTTCACATGAGGTTACACCCAGTGTAACCCGGGTCCTGGCCTGGGAGGCTGGAGAGGCTCCTACTCCAGCTCACCTGAACACTCCCTGCTCCCTCGTCCAGCTCTCCTCATCCTGGTCCTGCCTGCAGAAGGGCAGCCCGGCCCCCAGAGCAGTTCTTCCCAGGAGTTCCTGGCCGTGGGAGGGAAAGCCACCAGCAGCACATGGTCTGACACACAGGCCTAAACCAGCATCCCTCTCCTCTAAGCTATGTAAAAACTAGTTTCCATTGGCATCATGCTCACAAGAAGATGGGGGTTTGTTTTGAAACTTCTCTTGTCTTTCTGTACCACTTTGTTCAGCATCTACTTGCAGCCAACAGCTATTCTGTTTTAAAAAAAATTCAAATTAAAATCCTTGTGGATATAACTTTCAGTTTTGGATTTAATCATCTTTATCATTCGTGTTATCTCCATTTAGAGGGAAAAATAGCATAGCTCCACTTTTACTGAGGTAGAGAAGGATTTTACTTTCAGAACTTTGGAAACAATTATGTATTTAGGTAGCTTTTACTATTTCTGTTGGCAATTTGGTGTTACTTCTGCAGATGAAGGTGTAAGTATTTTTATTGTTACCAGTGAACCTCTGCTTTTTCAAATGCCATTGTTTCTTTTACTCTATAAGGCTTTCTCTAATGTTTGGAAGTGCAAGCTATGAAGGGATGCTTGTCTCCAGCTCCTGTATACAGATAATATAAATGTATGACTATACATGGATGTGCAAAAAAACCCCCACCCAAACCAAAACAGTTATCAAACAAACAAACAAAAAACAAGCCCAGCCTTGGATGTGGATGCTTAATACTTAATCAGGGTAATTACCATTTCAGACAGTTAACAATTGTACCTGCCTGGAATATTCTCGCCTCAAGTTAAGCAATTTACAATCCACTGCTGGTATCTGGAATTCTGTGAAATACTGTTACATAAATAAGTACTGAGCTATGTTACTCTGTTCCCAAGGTTTTAGCTTCCTCTAAATTCTAATTTTCTCTACCTTTTTATTGCTTGAGCTGTCACTCTTGGTTACTACCCGATGCTCGTTAAATTCCTGTTTTCCTTGTAGTGCACTCTGTGCCTGGGACCATAAATTAAGTTTTTCTTCAGACAAACCAAATGCTGTAAAATTCACAGATTGGCAAACTGCTGTTTGGATTAGGCAAGGTTGGATTAGACATCTGTGACTTCTAGTGTCTGGGTTGCCACCGTAAACTCTTCTCCAACTCTGGTATTGAGGCTTGAGGTTTTGGCATTATCAACTGAAATAACAGAAGCAACTAGCCCCAAACTGCTTTTCCAGACTTCTTCCTGACTTCTCTAGCGCAGGTTATTTACTAATTTTGAAAGTATTGAAGGGCGTGGTCTTTTCTCTGTTTGTTATTTCCAAGGTCATTTTAGTGAGTGACTGGGTTTGGGGAGGATTAGTGTGTGAATGTGCCAGTGTTTTCCATGCTAAGCTTCAAACACACTACAGTGCCAGTTGTCTGCAGCCTAGAGAAACAAATGGAGGCTGCTCTGGACAGGAGTTGCTGCTATTGGGACAGGACTTTTGCTGACCCCATCATACAGTGATGCCAAGCAGACAAAAGCACCTGATACGATCAGTGCACGTTGGCTTGGCTTGGTAAGTTACCAAATTCTGAGTGTGCTGACACTGCGAGTACTTAGAAAATTACTGAAGAGTCCTCAGAGTGATTTGTAATTGCTCATACTTATTCAGGGGCTTTCAGAATGACATTGCTCAGTAGAACAGAGACATCCTTCTAGGCATCTGTTTGTGTGAGATGGAGGAATGAGGACTTTTTTCTCTTTACTGATTATGATAGACTGATCTAGCTAAATTAGGCCCCAAGAAGTTGAATTATGTAAGTATTATCCTATGGTGCAACTATCTCTATCTGGAACTTCTGCTGGGTATTTCTGTTTCACTTTTACCACTTTCTTTTATCTGTCTCTTGGACTGCTGCACTTATATCTCTCTGATCACCATACACTGGCCACTAGTCTCTTCTTCTTCCTCCTGTTTTTCCTTCATAAAACTGAGTTTTAGATTAGTCACCATAGTATAACTGGAAAATCTCTGTTGGAAGAAAGTGAACAATATTTAGAAAAAAAAAATCTGTAAAAGTTGTGAAAATCTGAAGATCCCAGTTGGTACATGGAGAGACTGTTCAGTTTTGATCAGCTTAGCCAAAAAGAGAATTTTACAGCATGCACTGGGCTGGGGAGGAAGATTTTGGTAAAATGGAAAAACCCCTAGGAGTTCCCAGCTAAGAGTGCAAACAAATAAGTGGGGGAGAACTCCCTAAAAGAACTGTCTTCCTATTTGTCTACTCTAGAATAAGGGGGCAAGTAGCTTCTCAAAAAAATACTAAAGCTGGTAAAAGGACATACAGTGAATAATAATGACTAAATGAATGTCACTATTAAGGAATAAATAGATGTACTGACTTTATTAGTACTAATAGCTCATTGTCAAGACTTAACCCTAAAATAACTGTATGTATTTAAATTGGAAAGCAACAACTCACTTTGGACTACAAAATCTCTTAGCATTTAATTTACAGTACATAATATTACCTGTGTTAGAAATTTTCTTGTAAATACAACAGCCATGGGAATACTTTTAGTCTCCTACTTTAGAGAAAAGACGGCAACAGGCACCCCTTGCTGTTTTCCTGTGGTGGCAGTTCAAACCAGAATGGCAAACGATGGAGATTTTGATGTTAATTTTTGGGCAATGTTTCTTATAGCGGAGAAAAATTTTCATCCTTTTCAAACAACAACTTTGCTCCTTTAAAAACAGTCTAAGTGGATAAAAATTTGGTGCATTACTTTGTATGAGGAATGTTAAAGAAAATGTCTTAATTAGAAGTTTTTTTAGAAGTCCTGAAGGATTTAATACATCAAATTATCAGGGTGTTTTCATACACAGAGTTTTTATTAACTTGTGCTACTTTTCCTTGTGATCCATTCCAATCAGTAACTAAAGATTGTTCTATGTTTAAAACAAATAGACAATATGAGTTGCTTCTCATTGCTACAATTCCATGCTACAGAATATAAAACAACATTCTTGAAATTTTATGAGGCATTATAAACTATTCTGGATTAATGTGACATGCACTATTATGCTTTTATTCTGACCATTACAGGCATCTCTGAATCTTTTTTTAATCATAGATTGTAGAATAAACTCTCTTCAAGAGAGTCTTCTGGTAATTAGTATGAACTAATGAGGCTTTTCTTGGGAACTAGTGACCTACATCAGGCACAAACAACCTGTGATGTGCTCGGCTGATTGAACATGTTTCTCTTTCTGTATGGAGTGATGAAAATTTTTATTCTTCATAATGTGCTTCATAATGCCATGGTTTAGGCTCTCAGCTGGACCTCATGGATTTTTATCTGGATTGCTTGTGGATGCCTTGCAAAAAGGAAAAGATGTCATATTTGTACAGTGGCAGGTTTATTAGAAAATTCCAGCTTTCCTTTGTGCGTCAGTTTCCCAAAGACGTTGGGCTCTGAGCCTTTGGTTTGTGTTCATTTTATGGAATAGCTGGAATGCCAGAGGGATTAAACTCCTGATGCCCATGGGCTCTGGTGAGGGAGGGCTGAGGTTGAGGCTGCCTTCAAGTTGTGTCTGAATAACAACACCATCAGGCCAGGGTGGTTCCACAAACAATTAATCAGTTGCCAGCCACTAGTTCCTATCCTGTGCATTCAAGGACAGGAACGATCAGACTGAAAAATAATCAGTGCTTTTCTAAGTAATTGTTATTTCCTTGACTCTGTTTGGAACTAAGAGGTTTACTTTTTCCTGTGTGGAGCTCAAGTGCTGATTTCACAGTGTTGTAGAGAGGCATTAGTCTGTCACCAACCACCCTGTACCTTTTTTCCTTTCTAAGCCTGATGTTTAGGTGTTAAGTGTTTCTCCTTTCCAAGCAGTAAGTTGAGTAACTTGCTCTAGCTGGTTGGAATTCTAAATGTTCACTGAATAAAATGCCAGAGAGGAGAGAGAGAGAGAGCATTTCAGGTGGTCCTGAGTGACATTCCTGGCGATGTGATGTTCCTGGTGGGTATCTGCAAGCCCTCCATGCTGAGCTCCCTGGATCTTCCTGGCCAGTGGCACCTGAAGCACTTGGTCATGTTACAGGGACAGCTGCACACCTTTGCCTGTTTTGCCCCAAACTGCCTCAGTGATTATTATTTCCCCCTGTTCCTGTTGATGTGGTTTGAGCCCCAATGAACAGAGGGAGGAGGTGTGGAACCCAAGCCAGCTATGCCTGGGGTGACAGGTGGCTTCTGGTGAAAGCATGGAAGGGGACCTTAGCTGTCATCACCACCTCAGGATTTGGAACAATTTCCCTCTTCGTTTTCCCTAAGGCTGACGGAAGCAAAATATGTGAAGTTGCTCTTAAAGGGAATCAGTTTCTTGCTGCTACTGCTGTCTTCTACCCTGTATGAGATGTGAGTGAGCCAAGTACCCCTGCTTCTTGTGCTCTATTTTGCAGGTTTTCTCAAATAAATTCTGGAATTACTTTTCAAACATGACAGAATTTGACTTTTTAAAAGTCAATTCTACTCCACTGCCAGTTTTCCATTAGCAGGTCTTTAAACTATGAAAAGGATCTGGGAATATCTCTGCTTATCTTTACATTTCGGGGGACATCCTGAGACCCTCAATGGACCTGACTGAGGAAGCTTTCTGTAAAAAAAAAGCATCACATTCTAATGTAAGATGGTCTCTAGAAGACTGTAAATAAAATACTGCTTCTAATTTCACAATTAAATTTGACTTCCGCCCTCCTCCCCCTCTCTGGAATCAGTGTGTGACATTGGTTATGCTACAGGCAGCTTGAAATATCAAAACCTTGTTTTGTAGTCCAGCTTTGGTTTGCGTGCTCCAGGTGGGTTCCATTTGTATGATGCCAGCTAACTTGTATTATTTTAGCTTTATAAAACCAAATTCTTCTGCAAAGAATATTTTTAAAGTAATTGAACCTGGTGTTTGGCATTACAAATACCAGCGTCATCTTGATTGCCTAGAAAAAAAAATCATTATATGAAAGATACTGCTTTAAGAGAAGTGCTTCACTCAAAAAAGTGTATTTTTAAATATCTTTAAAAATTGCAGGATACCAGTGCCTGTTTAAATTTTTTTGTTGTTGTTTCTAACTGGAAAGATCACTTTTAAATGAATCAAAGAATTAGGATTAGAATGAAAATACGTTTGTTTTAAATGTATTGGTAAGGAAATGCAAAACTGAGGGAAGAAATAGAGGCTGTACTCCTGAAAAGGCTGGGGTTATCTTGTATGGTGTTGTTATAAAACTTCTGTCCTGCGGGAAGGAATCCCCACCTCCCCTCAAGCAAGGAAAAGACTGAATATAGCTTTCATTTTAAAATCTGTAACAGCTGTCTTCTTCATCACCGTTGTAAATAAGGAAAACATACTTACAAAACCACTTAAAAATACAAGGTAGAAGCTTAAAATCCAGTAAGATTAAAAAATATAATACACAAATTAGTTTATATCTCTTCCACCTCTTTGCTTCAAGGTGATCTTATAGCATGTTTTCTGCTAGGTGGTAAGACATGACTGCCAGTGTGAGCTGGCCAAATTTTGCACTAGAGCTTTACATCCCAGACAAAATTCCAGGCTGATTCTGCATAAAAACTGCCCCAGGAAAGTTGGAAAGCCTGTTTTAAAAGCTTCGAGGCTTTGGGGCAAGAGGCTATGCAAGCAGTAGGATCTGGGTTCTGGAAGTCCATGCACTTACATGGGGTTTCCTTTATTATTAGCAGGAGAAAGTCAATCTGGGCATGTTATTTTTTATTATCAGCTGCAGCAAAGATGAGTCATTCACACAGGGCACACAAGTCCCTGCTTATCTTGCCACTCTGTTCTGCTGGGGGAGTGCTGAGCTCGCGAATATTCACACAATTCAAACTGACCATCATGAGCATGCAGAATCACCCTGTATTTGGACTGTTTTCTAATGTAAGTGCACAGAAGTGTATAGTTTGGCACTCACTCTCAGGGCTGCAACTTCAGCACTTGTAAAAATTGTCTTTAAAGACTGCAGGAATTACTGCTTTACACAGGAAGCAGGTTTTGTGTTTGGTTGGGTTTTTTTTGGGTTTTTTTGGGTTTTTTTTTTTTTTTTTTTTTTTTTTTTTTTTTTTTTTTTTTTTTATTTTTAATTTAAAAAGNTTTTTTTTTTTTTAAACTGAAATGATAAGGATAGTTCCCTAAAAATTATCTTTCTAGGCGAAATGTTGATATTGTGCTAATGAGCTACTGGAGCACCCTAAATCTGCCACCTTTTTTTTTAAAAAAAACAGCAAGCAACTAAACACTAGCTTTCAAAAGCAAACCACAATTTTCTTTTGTCTGTAAAATCGATTTCCTTTTCTGTATTTATTCAACTCAAGCCAGATGTGTTTCCACAACAGAAATAGTTTGATGCTGCATTAGGTGCATGTGTAATGTTGCCCAGTCAAGTTCTGTTCCTGCAAGTGCAATTTGGGAGGATGCACTTCTTCTCCAAATGGTTATCTCCTAAAGCAGGGTAGCTAAGGACTGCCTGGGAGTGTGCCTGTAGCTATCCTGGGCAGGAGCAGGAGGTATTTTGGTTGGGATTCCCTGTTACACGTCAGCAATGGATACTGCACAGATGTTACACACCGGTGGTTGTGTAGTGGATATGTGTTGTGGCTCTAACTAACCTTGGGGATGCTTGTCCTCAAAATCCCTGGTATGCCCAAATCCTTCTAAGTGCTTTGGCAACAGCTGTCAATACAATATGCAAAGACCCTTGACTACAGTCAGTAAATGTGATTAGTTTGATTCCTCTGAGGCTTGAGGTTCTTTTATATTGTCTTTTGTTGAAACCACAGGAAAGTTAAGCTCCTAATTCAGATCTGTAAGTGCTATGGTATATATAAATGCCTGGCAAAATTGAAGAAAGCTGCAGCCAGCAATACTGGGATGCATCTACTTATCCCAGGAGAAAACTGAAAATTGACAAATAACCAGTGAAAAAGCTTAAGAAAAGAATCAAATTTTCAGAAAAAAAAGTAGGTAGTAATATACACAGAGGCTGAGATTTTTGCTACCAATATAATACCTTGTATTATATATACCTTCTGCATCCTATAGAGTAATATTCTGTACATTCTGTAGAGTAATATATCCTACTAGGATGAGGGGGGAGAACAACACATCAAATGATGCAGGCAAATTATGAAGCCATTCAACTCCAGTGCTTTTACAGAATCACAGAGAGATCATTCTTTTGATGAAGGATACATGTGTGTGTGTGGTGTGAAATTTCCCCCAGAGAATTAAGAAAGAGCCCAAAGAACCCCACTTTTGTGGCTATGAAGGGAAGCTAAATAATTTTTGGCAGGGTTTAAATTGTATGGGTCAGGATGGAATTATCACTTGACTGAGATCCATTTGGCAGGAATGCTGCAAGTGAGTGTTTTGGTAGAATAGTTAAGGAGAGGAAGTGGTATTGTTCTATGAGGATAATAAAGCAGCTGGGCATTCAGTGGAAAGCATAATATTAAATACCCTGTGTCCTCATTGCAGAGAAGCAGTTGCACAATTCGGCTTATTTTGTTCAGTTACAGCCTGTAGAAATTGTAAGAAATCTGGCATAAATAGACAAAATGGATCATAATCATCATTGCATGAAGGAATGCAGGGTCTCCAGGTTTTCAAACTGATCATCATTCAGGAAACAACACAGAACCTGTGAAGATGCTGTAACTCCTCTACAACTATTTTGAAAAAATAAAGAAGCTTAATATCTTAGTATTTGAACTAAAAAAATTTAGGAGTGATTTCAGTTACATCCATTATTTGCTGCAGAGTTCATGACAGGCTTATTAACAACTTTGCAATAATTGAACAGACAGAAAATCCTTCATCCAAGGATTATGGAAAATGAGTCACCGTTGTTCCAGGCAGCAATTAAAATAACTGCTATGAAATAGGGTGTAACTGCAGGATTTTACATGGAACAACTGCAAGAGATTAAACTGGATTGAAAAAATATGAAATGAATGCAGATAAAAAAAAAAAGAAAAAAAGAAAAAAAAAGAAAAAAAAAGGAAAAAAACCCGGTGTGAATAGCACTGCACTGGGGTTAAATTTAACATCCAGGGAAACACAAAGGACAAATTCCTAAACTTTGTAACGTGTTGTGCTACCAGCTGATCGGTAGAGGAGGATGTGTCTGATGTTCCTCACACAGAAGGACCCACATGACAGTCCTGAGACTGAGATAAACAGGGGGTTCATTCTCAGCTTGCCAGAGCACCATTTATCTGGCTTTGCCCTGGCATCACTGCAATTCCCTTGGACAGAGAAAAATGTGTTGGCCTTGTGAACAGAATACAGACAGTTTGTTCCAAGATGTGTCCAAACCACCAAAAAACAGGCCGAGATTTGTTCTGGTGTTGAATGAGTGCTCGGGGTAGCCATCAGGAGGTTGTAGACCGTTTCCTAATTTCATGGTGCCCAAAACACTAGAAGACACTTGGACAGTATGCAGTATGACAAAGGACCAATGCCAAGATGACCTTCATCAGCCAGTCTGAGGCTTTGCTGGAGATAAGGCCTGAAGGATGACGACCCAGTGCAAGCTGCCATGAGCATGTGCGTTGGGACCACTAGCTGCTGCCACATTGCTCTTCTCCAAAAGAGCTGTGGCACCAGGAAGGGGGCTCCTACGGAGCTCCAGCCACATGTGCTCAAGGAACAGATGGGAAAGCCACTTGAACACAAGTACCAGCTGGAGACTTGTGCCCTAACCAAGGGCAATTTTGTACATAAACATACTACACCCACTCTACAAACACAGGTTTTCAAAATGCAATGCCTGCCACAAGACCCTTTGTATTTTAGAGATTGACAGCTACTCCACAGAGACACAGATGAACACCCTGGGAGGAATCAATCTTTTTTTGCATTTGATTGCCTTTCTGATAGCCATAAAGAATAATTCAGACCACAGACAATTTTTTCAGCACAAGTGGTTAATGTTTGGTTTCAAGGCAGGTATTCACACAGATGACAAATAAACAATTCCCATCCAAAGGAAGTGAGGTTTTGTTAAAAAGCAGAAAAGACCATATTACTCCCTCTAGTTGCTTACTGATCTACTCTTCTTAGTGAAAAAGAAATTAAAACACTCGTGAGAACAAAAAAAAAAGAAAAAAGATTAAGTACTATCAGCCAGAGAAAGAATTTTTGGTAATATAAGCTGAATATTTGATGTTACAAACTGAAACGCAGCAACTTGTTACCATAGCGAATATATGGCACTCCATCAAGTATTGCTTGCTGTAAAATATCTAAAGTTCCAAATTTCAAATGTACTATTCCTATAGCATAGCTCTTCCCTATAAAGGCAAAACTGCCAATTGCTGAGCATTTTTTTTTCTATTCCTTCTTCAAAATCCAGAAAGGATTCTGAAAAGTGAAATAATTGATGTTCAGAATATGCTATATTTAACTAGCTGCAAGGTGATACTTGGGGAAAGGTATGGAATGCTAGCTCTGTGAAAATCCTATTTGCTGCATTTATGGAACTCCTAAAGAAGCTGTTTTTTAGCTGTGTTAAAGAGACATGTAGCTTAGCATAGGATGAAACAAGAAAGTCAGAGACAAACCTCCTATTGAGCAGTTAAAGAGCGTGATGATGAAGACCTCTGACAGGAAGGTTAGAAGAACAGGGTAAGAGAGAATTTACTCAAGTAAATGCAATTGCTGGGTGATTTGTTCAGTCTTCCTCCAGAGTGTATCTATATAGAGACTGCCTATTACTAAATATTATCTATTATAGGCTTTTTATGGAGACAGAGTGCTTTATGCTTAAAGGAGTATTGAAAAATGGCTAGTTGGCAATCATGGAATTGCAGCCTGAATCTTCAGCCTGATGCTAGAATATTTTTACGTTGAAACTACCCACGATGTCTTTCCAAGGTTATGTGGAGTGTAGATGTGATGTCCTATGAATCTGACAGAAATCAGAAAACAAAGCAACAGTATCTGCAAGAGATAATATACACGTTAGAGAATATTTGCCTACACCTAAATAAATGAAAATAGCTCCAGTTTATAGGTTTCCGCCCCAGGGTTGGAAAGAGGCAGACCTTCCCCGGAATTCCATCTGCAAAGTTTTATTTGCATGATAGAATTTAATCATCTGATAGATCCTGTTGTCTTCAGCTACTTCAAGCATATATGTTGAGCAGGTACTTCATGCTTTGTGAGCCTTGGTTGCTCACCCTCATTTACGATGGTGAATGGAAAGAGAAGACAATTATCTTTCTAATTTGATTCATAGAAACCATGAGTGAAGTCTTGGAAGTTGCAGCTTCTTCTGCCCATGAGAAAATCTTAGACAGTGACAAGGAAGGAGTAGCCTCAGCAGCTCAAGAGATTTCTGACACAGACTCAGAGAGCCAGGACGCTGATGCTGAGGAGTCGTGGCAAACTTCAGAAGGTGCAAGAGTCCAGCTGGGTCTGAAATGTTTGTGTCTGTAAAGTGCTGGCAGCTGTGTGCACTGAACCAGCTGCAAGAGCATGCAGAACTCCAGTGATGCAGTGTGGCTGCCCATGATGGCTGTGTTTGGCATCACAGTGTTAGCAGAAAATCTCATTTTGAAATTATGTGCTGTGCAGTAGAAGTAGGTTGCTAAATTCAGTCGCGGCAGTGTGGTGAGCTCAGTGCCCTGCTCAGTAAGTGGCTGGATGTGAACTTCATTAGAAACTAGAAATTCTCCTTGTGCTGCATATAACACATTTTTTTCAACATCTGACTTGATTTGAAAGACGGAATTTTCTTAAATTGCATTGGTGTAAAGAAAAATATAGTGCACGTGGTATGAATAAAGATTGCAGTGCTTTGATGCAACTATAAACAATCTCATATTGCTACTGAAGTTGAAGGATGTAATGGAATGCAAAGAAAAATGTGTGTTAAAATCATCACTGTGGAGATTTTGAGCAGGAGTTTAGAAGTTTGGCCTCTAAACTCCTTCAAAATTAGAATTAAAAAACTAAAGGGAAAAATGTCTGCATACCTAATACAGCTTTGTAAATTCTATCCCTTTAGTCCAAGGATCCTTTTGACTAAGGGAAACAACTTACTTGATTATTTGTCATTGAATAAGTAATTTCCAGTGTTTCTCATTGGTGTTTTGTCTCCATTTTCAGTTTCTGAGGAGGAAAAGACAACTGAAGAAGTTGCTAAAGAGCCCTAAAGGTACACAGTACAGTTGCAGCATGTGGTTTTCTGCTCTTCACCTATCTTTTGTTCTCAGTTAGTGGCAATTGCACCATGTGGTAAGTGCACATGCACTGCTATGGTGAATTTGTATTTCTGCTGTCAACAAAATAGAACTTAATTGAAGTATTTTTTTATGTTTTGGGAACCACTGCCAGCATCTTTTAGAGGCTACGGAGCAAATCCTATATCAATTGTCATGCTGTGTATTTATTTATAGCTTTATCTTAGTCCCATGCAAACTGGATAAAGACCTGAGAGTTGTAGCTTTCTTCCAGGCAAAAAATGTTCTTTGGATATTTGGTTTAAATTACATATGACTACTGGACTTCTGGATTATTGTTCTATACAATAAAGCAATAGCCCTCTGGACTGTTTTATTTTAAATAATTTTTTAAATTATTAGTCTCTCTGCACTTTCAATTCGTGCTAATGAAAAATAATGAATATAATATTCTATTTTACTAGTGTCTTTCTCATGAGGCTTTCTTTTTTTATTGTCAGAAAACTTGCAAGCATGTGCCTCTCAAGGTTTTTATTTTTGCTCGAATGGAAAACTAAGGGTACCACATCAGAAACCATGTAACCAAGAAATTCTCTCTGCTCTGGAACACATAAATGCTATGTTGTAGGGAAGGCAATTAAGTTGGGAATATTTTTTTTTCCTTGTAAACATCTGACAACCCTACAAATTGTTGCTGTTCCAGATTTTGCTTTAGACAACAAATACCCTCTATAGCCAGCTCAATTAATGAAGGCAGAGACAGTAACTGCAAAGTGTGGGGGTGGCAGGGAAGGCAAGCTGTAGGAAACATCTTTGATGGAACAAATTGAAAACAGATGAAAAAATAGATTGATCTCCTACTAGTATACAGGTCCACTCAGTTCTCCTCAAACTGCTTGGACTCTTTTTGACAAAAAAATCACTTTTTGTGGGTATAGCAGCACAAGTTTACAAAAGGGCATCTTATTGAGTTTCAATTTGATCTTGTTGGTAGGGGGAAAAAGATTTATGAAATATTTTACTACTTGGTGCTGGAAGACTACTGGCTGTCATTTGACCAATTTACAACCCTAGAACCACATTGCATTCCCAGTCAGGAAAGAATTCTTTCTTCTTTTTTTTTTTTAGTATTTTGATTGTAAACACTTTGAAGCATGAAGCTTAAGTCTGACTTTGCATTAAAACACATTATACTTTTTAAGGACTTCAAGGCAAAGAATATGAAATTAAAAGAATGTTGATGTGAGAATCAAATCACTATCTAGTTAACTTTTTTTTTTTAAATTACTGATTATTTTGTGAAGGGATACAGGAAGTAGAAGTGGATTAAATCCTCAGATAAAGCCCTAAGTTTATGCTTAGAGCGTGCCTAATGTTCAGGCATTCTACTGAGTGTGGCTATTGGGCCCAAATTGATGCTGCTATGGAACTACTTGTATCAGTAATCTCATCAAAAACAATTGGTTTACCTTGTGCTTAAAGTTAAGCAAGTAAATATTTGTAGAAGTAAGCCCAGCATGCAGGGGGATTCACTTATGCCTGAGCAATGTGGATGAACACGAGGGATTCCTTGAAACTGGGCTTTGGTGATGGCAACAAAACAAGTTTCCCTAAGCCATCAGATAAGCACGATTTACACATCAGTGCTCTGTATACTCCGTAATTCACTTAACTGGTAACCTGCAGTCAAATTTACAGTGTGCTTTGAGTGTTTGCAAAGAAAAAGACCTGCTGAATTGTGTCTGTTGCTAAACATTATTTATTGTTGCTTCCTCTAAATCAGATTCTTTTTTTCTTTTTCCCTGTCAGCAGCGTGGAAGCCTTTGGAAAGTTTAATGCAAGTATTTGTGGCAATCAACCAGCTGATTCCTGTGTGAAACCTCATACTCTTCCCTGGAGACATAAAGGAAACTGTGCGGTTTGTCCTACCACACACTGGCCATTAGGGCCAATATTCAGTGCTGCAAGAGATGATTTGCGTTGCCTAGAGAAATGCTTCTGTGACTAACATCTCTAGAAAGTAGCATCCAGTCAAGCCACTCAGCATGTCCCAAATACATGTGCTAGGAGAAGCAGTAGACTTAACTAAACCATGCCAGATGAAACTCCTTCTATGTCTTTGTTGTCTTGATATGTACACTGATTTCTTACTTGTGGTACAAACTGTTGTGCATAGTTATAGCTTTGTAATATTCCATGCTAAAATGTAAGCAAAAGGTTTTAAAATCAAGTCAAAATATTATGGAAGTACCTGTTAGCGTTTTTAAATTGGATCACAGGGAAAATAACAATCTGTTTGCTCCTGAGTTTGGATTTGTGATTGTTAGCATAGGACATCTGACTGCACATGATCTAATTTTCCCCCTGCATAAACATTTGTGACGCTACCATTCCTTGCACAATAACATCCAGGAGTAAACATTTCAAGGCTCCTGCTCTGGGAAGAAAACAGGTTCACAAGTAGTAGCAATAGGTACTTTATAGCATGACAATCAAAATAGGACTGGTTGGTGTTGTCATTGTGGATCAAAGTGCTGGCTCCTGCCTTGGGTGTGCTGGGCTCTGCTCCTCCCAAATCTCATTCAGCTTGCTGTGGTCTTTCTGTGTTGCTCTGTCTTGGCAGTGGCATGTAGTGCTAGTGTAACCACATGAAGGTTTGATATAAACCTTCAAACTGGTACAGATCACAAGCCTTTTAGGCCATGGCAAAACCCATCTCCAAGCACTTGCATACAGAGAGTAAAATCCCTGTGAAGGGCTATTCAACAGGTGTTCAAATGGACAGGAATTCTTAGGGACTAAGAAAGAACCAAATAGCTAAATAACCTTGTTTTCTCAGTATTAGCTTCATAAAAAATACATTTATTATGAGTAGCAGGTTTATGTGCCGCTGTGCTCCCAACCTTCTATTGTGCTACATGCACGAGCATGCATCTAAGACAAAATACTGAGACCCCATTGCAGCCATCACAGAATGGCAATGATTCTAAACCAGAGCCAAATAAGGTATATTATATATTATTTATATAGAAAGCTTTTCATAAGGTGTGTCTGATGCTTCTCTTCAAGCAGAAGTTTGGAAAATGTTGAAAGGGAAATGATAGCATTATGACATTCCTTCCCACAGCACAAAGCAACACATGCTCCTTCCCTCATCGTAAAGCAAATTATAATAGTGTTCCAACAAAAATATAGCCTGTTGCTCCTGGACCTACTTAGGAATAACTGGAATAATGCAGAGGCAAAAGCAGGTTCCTGAACGTCAAGAAGACAAACCACAGCGTTCTGCTTAAAGGATAAAACCTCTGTGATTAAAAGCAATTTTTGGAGACAAAGCTACTGGAATAAAAATCTTAGACTGCTATTTTGTTGGATAAGAGTCTATATTTATCTTGTAGATTAAACATGCTATGATGGATGTATGCACTTAAATGTTCTATTTCTTCCTTTTCACTAGTTCCTAGTAAAAGAAGTTATTTCACTTGCATGTAACAGTAGGGTTTCTGAACTTGTATGCTTTTCTGAATGGCTCTGTTAGAAATGAACTAACTTTTTGATACAATTTAATGAGGACAAAGTCCTCATTAAAAAAAAAAAAAGCAAACTGTTTATTAGTTACGAAACTAGTTTATTAGTTGCGAGTCAGCTGAGTCGTGTGTGTGTGTCTCCCTTCCCGAGAGCCAAGCACACACACACACACCCTGTAATAACATGGCCACACGTTATATCCTTTCCAGACCAGGGCCATCCCTGTCCCCTTTCCCATTGGCTGGGTACTGGGGAATTTATATTCTCTCCTGACCGCCTACTTTTCTGTCCACTCCCTTCTCACCCCACTTTCCTCTCAAGTCCTCAACCCCGCCCCTCTCCCAGCTCACAGCACCACCCAACAAACCCACCAGAACAAATCCAAACTGAAAACAGCAACACATATAACCAACAACTTTCATTATTTAACTTAATAACCTTTTGGCTTCAGCAAAATATCAGCTATCTCTCACAGCTCTTTATCTCTGGAACTGCTCCAGTACATGGCGAAATATATTAGCCCTCTGGAACAGCTGCCCGAAGGATTGCATCACAAAGTATGGTTTCCAAAGCTTTTCATCCTTTCAACTTCAAAAAATGTGAGAGTCCCAAAACAGCCTGCACACGTGTTTTATATCAGAGTTCCTCTTTTTTTTTGCTTTTGTTTTGTTCAGGTTTTTTTCAAATTAAAAAAAAAAAAGAAACTAGATGGCGTGCAGCACAGCATGGTCTGCTTCAGCACTTGATTCTCTTAGAGTAACAACAGCGATATTTTGCAATTTGCAGAGGTCTGGCCGTTGTTGATTCAGTCTTGCTAGTATGGAGCCTGAATACCACACACATTAATATTTTTCTGTCCTTTGTGAAAAATATCGGAGGCAAGCTCCCGAGTGAATTCAGCTCTATTAGGAAACAACAATCTAGGAAGGGGGCTCGCGGGCCGCGCGCACACCGCTGCTCCAAAGATGGCAGAGAGGAGACGAGGATCAGTGCCGTCAGTTGAGCTGCCGATGCTGAGTCTTCTCCCTCGAGGCAAGAGTTCCCGATGAAGACCCTGAGCGGGGCTCAGGCCTGCTCTTTTGTATTTTTAGAGGTCCATCTTGATTGGTGCAAATCTCAATCCCTTAATTTGCATAAGAAGGGAGTCAGTGATTGGTCCATTCCAGGATCTGGTTCCTGATTGGTCCAGGAAGTGAGTCCTTTTTCGCGTATCAGGATTACGTAGTGTGATGGAAATTTCCAGAGGGCCTCGCTGTCTAGGGAAGATTCGCCATCTTGAACCTTGGGTAGGGGAACAGTGCTGGCAAAACGTGACAAAATTTTAAGGGGTCTAATAATCTTTAATAAAGAGGGGTAGGGGATCTTTTAATAATTAATATTCAATAATTAGCAAGTAATTCTTTAACACGGAGCACACTAATAACAGTATAATATTCAAACCAGAAATGTTTTTTAACATGAACATATCCATAACATCTTTCACTTTCAAAAAAGTGAATTTTTGAGTTGCTACACAAAGGCTGCGATGAACCATGGAAAATGTTGAAAGATATTGTTGAAATGGTTCGTTAAGGAAAAAAAAGCCGCAGCAGAGAACAGACATAATGCAAGACTAAAGGAGATGGGAGGAAAGGTTTGGTCTTGAGAATACACTTCACAGGCCAGAGCAAAGCTTGAGATTCCAGAATTTGTCCAAACTGGAGATTGCCCCTTTGTTGTCAGCAACTGTGAAAACAGCTGGGAAGGATTTTCACCTCCATCTTGTGACAGTTAGTCCCTCTAGCTCACCTCTCTAAAGGGTGACAGCCTGTTGCTGCTGGCAGCTATCCACAAAGCTGAAAATTCTGGAGATAACCAAGTCCATCTAACAATTTCAGGTTTACTCTTTGCCTGTGATGATGTAGATATATGATTTCAATTTTATTTTCATTTGCGTCTTCAAAACATAAGACAATTACTAAAAATCTTAATTCAGACTGCAAGCTGGTACTCAGCACTTGGAAAATCTGAGAGTGAAATACTTTAATCAAGATTTCTTATATCTGTGCGACAAGCTTTGATGATGTGATACTACTTTTTTAATCTGTTTTTCTGGAAAAGAAAAAAAACAACACAAAAAACCCAAAACAAAGACAAAAACCTAATGAATTCCAACCCAGCCAAGAATGTGCTGTGATTCTTTTCCTCACCTGTTGGCCTCTTTCCCTCAAAAATTTTGAGCCATCTAGCTACCCCAACTTCTCCTTTACCAGGCAGGTGGGAGGAATACAAAGTTCCTACCATCTGGGTGATGAATGAGGAGATCAGTAGCTAAAATAAGTTACTTGTAGTGTTTGGCAGCAGATAAGGAAATATACGATGCAGCTCTGTGGAACTTTTGTGGTTGCAACCAGCTACTGTAGGTGCAGTTTCCTCCCAGTGGGTGGTTAGGAAAGAATGAGAGGAGGGCTGAGAGGACAGAGGCACACAGAGGGTGAGGGAAAGCAAACACGGACAGAAGGAATTTTATGTAAAAGGACACTGAAGCTCATTTGGTGTGCTGCCCACGGTTTGGCACACTTCTGTGGAGTGCCATCCCTATTGTGACACAGATAATTCTGCTCTTTGGAAAGGTGTTACTTGGTTGTGTGCTTTTCTTTCTTGCCCTGCTCACCTGCTGCAGAGGATGGAAGCTGTGCAGGATGATGGAAATTAATGCCCTTCCCAAGCAACAGGCATCAAGCATCACCATGAGTAACTGGATTCTCCTGCATCCTGGGTGTTACTCCTTTATTTGGGATACTGCAGGAGATTTTGCCTCCTCCAACTTTACTGGAGAGGGGGAAAGTTTTCTATGATGAAGTTATTCCTGCTACTTACTTGAACTACAGGTAATTAAACAGTGTGTTGAAACAGCATGATTTGCTTGCGGTTTATTGAGAGAAACCAATTTAATTTTTATTTATGCCTCAACATGTATTATAAATCCATTTTCTGACATGGGGTGAAAAATACTATAGGGGCTGTACACACGCGGGGAGCCTTAACACCTGCCACGTGCTCTTAGTGATAAATAGTTTCCCTTCTTTAAAAACCTTCACAACTCAGAGATCTTTAAAAAAATATATGCGTGAGCTCTGCTTGTGCCCTAGGAGAAGTGTTATACATTGTGGTTGCTGGGTTTCATCTCAGTAAGTTCTTGGTGCGTTTTCTTCTCAGTTCAGCATTGACTGTGGTATGCAAATCAATTGAAGAGGGAAATACAGAGAAGTGGAAGAGGAGAGACAGTAATATATATCAAAATCATATTTCCTCTTCCTATCTCTATAACATAATTAAATTACTGAGACCCATGGAGGTTCATTGATCACCTGCCCATAATGTGATTTTTTTTTTTCTGGCTTCCTTCTTCCTGCATAAGGCTATCTTCTTTCCGAGTAGTTAGTGGGAAATGTATTCTCCAGTGAGGGCTAATTGAGCATAATTAACCGTTGGACAACTCACATCATCAAGCAGAAGAGGGCAGTAAATCAAAAGCAGTAAGACTACTAAAACCTGGGACAGAGAATCCTTCATCCCCAAAACCCAGAGCTGAACAATATAGCAAGAAATTAATAATGTATGCTTTTCTCCCACTGGAGAAAATTGGCCTGAGTTTTTTGTTGGCTGGTTTTTGTTGTTTGTTTAGTTTTTTGTTTGGTTTTTGTTTGTTTGTTTTTGTTTGTTTTTATTTGTTGTTTGTAGAAAATCCAAATCATACAAATACTTTTCATTCCACTGTTTTAGTAAGTGACTAATTTCCAAAGCAACATATTCTGTGCAGAGGCTCTTTTGAAGTGAAAGGAGCCAAACCTGGAGTAAGTGTTCAAGGCTTGAAAGTTCTTGCCTATGGGAACACAATGAGGCTGGATGTGAATGTCTTTGTTACCATTTAAATTATTAATGAAATTCTGTGAAATCAAAATCACTGCAGTCTCACCCCTCCTCACTTACTACAGGTACTGGCAGCAGCAGGAAGTTAAACAAATTTCTAGTTATAAACAAAGAGAAATGGATTTTCAAGTGCCTGAAGTTGTTACTTTATGAGAAACCTTCAATGGCTTGATTTCTACCCCAGTCCCTTTCTGCATCTCTTCCCAGAATCTTGTGTTCTATACCAGTTCTGAGATATCCTCACTGGCCACTGTCAATGTGAATTGCAGAGCTTGGCTGCTGCTAAATGGAAAGTAGTTTTCAATGCTGAAATATTACACTATGAAAAACAAAAATATCTTTGAGGACAATTACTTTTTTATTTTTTCTTTAAACCAAAACAACTGAAAACAAACAGGCTAGTCTCTGTATGGAATTTCTTCTTGTAAGCCACCACAATTTCCGAAGGGTTTCCCTGCATAAGAAGGGGGCATTCGGTTTTGTGCTGCCTCTAAATTAAGAAAACCAACATGCCATGTACATCCCATGTATTTTCCAAGTGAAAATGAGATAAAGTCCTCTTTCACATTGATTCTAACTTTTTCGTTCTAAAATATTGCAACTGCTGTATTTTAAAGTCTAACATACAGCAACAAAACACTTCGTCCTTTATTTCTATGTAATTCTTTCTTTTTTAAAAGCAGGATGACTTTATTCAGTAATAAAATCCTGCCTGAAACAGGCATTGCATTGTTCCCCTGCTCGAATCACATAACTCCCACGTAAGTGTCACAACCCCTGCTGAGGATCAGAAGGTTCCTACCTTACCTTTACAGGCAAAGCAGCATTGTGGCTTTAAGGAAAGGAAGGTATGTGTTTGGGTTTTTTGGTCAGAGGCTTTGTTTTATTTTATTCTAACTTGTATGTTATTAAGGGAAAACCATAAATGAGATGGAAGGAATTCAGAAAAGATTAGATTAAACATGCAATTGTTATGAGTAAACGAGAGACCAACTCTCTAGTGATTCAGCTCACAAAACTTTATTAGGTAACAGTCTGGGATGGGGCCCGTGGGGTGTGCACACACCGCCGCTGCTCCCCGATGAGGCGTAGAGGAGGAGGAGATCAGCTTCTCCACAAGGGTTCCGCTGTGCTGTCCGTAGCAGCCGGGTCTTCTTTGTCCTCAGCGAGAGCATCTGACGAAGACGCAGAGTAGGCTCTGGCGCGCCCTTTTATAGTTTATGGCCTGGTCTGATTGGTGGGCTTTTGGATCCTTCACTGGATTGGTCCAGTTCAAATATCAGCTTATGATTGGCTCAGATGGTGTAGGGGTGTGTCTGTTTCTTGATTACATCATGTGGGTGGAAGCTTCCAGAGAGGCTCGTGGTCTAGAGAATACGCCATCTTGGGTTATAGTTGGGGAGGGGGAGCAGCCGCAGTGTCAAACCCAACCGGGGATTTGTGGGGTGTTCACAACTTTATAAATTTAGTAACATTAAGTGTAACACATAATAATTAAAACAATTAACATTTGAACAACATTGAAACATTTAACCACATCTTTTTAATAACTTATCCCTTACAATTTCCCCCTCTAATTCTTTGATCGGGCTTGAGCCCACATCAATGGGCAATTTCTTCCTCGTGGAAGTATAACTTTCTTAATTTCTGGTATTGATCGTAAAGTTGCTTGGCACTTTGATGTTCTTCTTCATTTATGACCATAATTTTCTCTGCTTCCTTCTTGCTCAACCCACCTGGGATCAGCAGGCTTGCTTGTACTGCTGAGGTTACCACTCGTATAATACAGGGAAGTATACAGGGTAAGAATATTATGCCAGCAACTGCACATAAGGTGAAAAATGCTAATTATTTCCACCAGTTCCCTTTTCCTGTGAATAGATTGTCCCACCAGCTGGTGTCAAACATGGGGGTCCACTTTTGAGTCCCAACATAGGCCAGCTTTCAGATATTCTTTGAAATGTTCCAGATGACTTCATTTCGGTCGCCAATTTCCAAGCAGCACTCGGAGGTGTTTAACTTGCCGCATATCCCTCCCTTGTCGGCGAGTAGGTAATCTACCGCTAGCCAGATTTGGTATACCACAGATCTCGTTTGTGATAACTGATCACTTATGTGGTCAAATGCTTGGGAGGTTCTATTGGATATGGTTTTGCATACTGCTTGGAGCCGAATTTTTCTATTTAACATATAAATTGGGGTCCGATAACCCCAGGACCCATCTTGCGCCCAGGTTGCTGGCCCATAAGTGCAAATTATTTCCTGGGGGTCCAAATTTTATTTTTCCATTTTTGAGTTCTGCCAATTTCTATCACACTTCGTCTCTTTCAGCCTGATTTATCTAAATCATCATATATAGGGACCCTCAGGTTAGATTCGGCTTCTTTTGGGAGAAGAAAAAATGGTGATTTAATTATTCCAATAGTGCAGCTGCCTGGCCAGTCCTTAGGTAGTTTGGTGTATGCTACATCCCCACATATCCAGAAGAGGTCCTCAGGGGCCTCCTAAAAGATATCATTGATGGTTGTAGGGAATTCCCAATACTTAGATACTTCTCTTATTCCCCAGAACAGATTTACCCCTTCCCCTGAGCACTCGTATAACTGATGTTCTTCATGGTACACACACTCTGTTGCTTTCCTCCCAACTGACCAGTATCTATGTGGTTCTTTAGGGATCCACCTTACAATTGGATGTTTGATTTTCAAGTTCCTTTTACAGGGCATTTCTCCTACTGGGGTCTTATATTGTTTCCTTTTCATGAGATACATTCTCCTCTGATAATACTTGATTTCAATCTCCACTGTTCCCTTCCCCTTTTCCCCATGGTAATTGCTCTTTTTCCAGTTAATGTCCATTTTAGTATCTCCAAGGGTCTTAAACTGATCCCTTCCCATGGCCATATCTGCCATCTGAGTGCTTCCACATATCCAGCAGTTGGTTAAATTTAATTCTTTACTAATATGGTCCACTAGATCAATAAATAAGTTCTTTCCAGGTGGTATCTCCTAATTTCGTTTTTCCTCTATGGTAGCTCTTATTTCCTTCTCTTTTACTAAGTCCATCACATGTTTGTCATAGCTTTTCTCAAAATCGTGTTCAAAACAAAGCCAAGCCTCTTTTAAGGGGCACTCTCCATGTAACCTTTGCGGGAAACTGGCTATGTTCCTTGAAATCCAATAAACCTTCCCATCTTCCCAACAGGTATCTAAACACGGGAGGTTGACACAGTTCAGGTTCAGGTTAGTATGTATCCTTATTAGGGATCCGGTTCCTTCTCCCGTATGTAAAGGGTGGTAACACTTCTCACAGGGGTTCCCTTGACTCTCCGGGACGTTGTTACAGACTAACCAGATGAGGATCAGAATCCCCAGGAGTCTGGTGTGGGGAATTCCCCTAGGCTCTGCAACACCTTTTGCTTTGCTTCATGGTCAGAACTTCTACTCAGGCGGAATAGTAGCCCACCCAGTCTTGCTTCCTGGCTGTCCAACAGGGAAATCCCTTTCTCAGATGCCTATTAGAACTTTCCCTGTGTCAACACTCTCTTCCCTTCCCTATCCATTTTTGTTCGTACCTGAAGTGTGTCCTGAATCAATACCAGGATGTAAGAAAGTGAAGGGGGAGAGTATACAACCTCACAACATGGGTTCCAACTCTTTCTGAACCAAAAAAACCATTTAACCCACATAAACATAGTTGCTTTAACAGTCTTTTTGTTTCCTTCTGATGGTTAGTTTGAGTTTGCCTGGATGTCTTTTCCACTGTCCACTCTGTAGAGGGGGTTGGAGGGAGTACTGGTCCCTTGACCTGAGAAATGTGAGTCCACCCTTTCTCCTGGGTCTGTACAGCAGTATTAGTTGTTAACAGGACCTGGAAAGGACCTTTGTCTTTAGAGGTTAAGGTGCAACACTCCAACTCTTGACCAACATCCAATCTCCAGGATTGATTTTGTGTATTTCTGTGTCTAAGGGCAGAGTCTGAGGTAAGTACCCTTTCTTCCTTAAATCCTCCAAAGTGCTTCCTATAGTTTTGAGGTATTTTTGGGAGGCAGCTTCTCCCTCAGAGTATTCCCCTGTGCTGTATGGGGTCATTAAAAAAGGGAGCCCAAACATAATTTCATAGGGGGATATCCCAAGGTCTGCCTGGGGCCTCGTCCTGATTCTCAATAGAGCTATAGGCAGGCATCTTAACCAATTCATTTGTGTTTCTTCAGCCAATTCAGTTAATACATTTCTTAGGGTCTGATTCATTCTTTCTACCCTGCCTGAGCTCTGGGGATGCCATGGGGTGTGTAACCTCCATCTCATCCCCAGAGATACGATGACTTTTTGTAACATCCCTGCTGTAAAGTGTGGGCCCCAGTCAGAGTTGATGTTGTTCACTAATCCGTATCTGGGGATAATATCTTCTAAGATAATTTTAATGACCACTTGCGCCGTTTCCTTCCTTGTTGGAAATGTCTCCACCCAGTGAGTAAGGTGGTCTACTATTACTAATAAATGTCTGTATCCTTGCACTGGAGGCATTTCTGTGAAGTCTATTTGGATGTTTTGAAACAGTCTTAAAGCCAAATCCCTCCCTCCAGTTGGTGCCCTTCTCATCACTTTGTGGTTGGCTCTTTGGCAAATTAGACAGTCTTGGGTGATTGATTTTGCCAGATCGTACACTCCTATGCACACGTGGTATCTCAGAAAATGGTCGCATAAACCTTGGGTTCCCCAATGTGTCAGATCATGCATGTCAGCTGTTATTTTCCAGGCTAATGCCTTATTCAGGATTCAGCATCCATCGGGGGTCCACCACTCCCCATTGTTCTTTTGTATTCCCCCTACTTTCTCTATTTCTCTCTGCTCTCTTTCTCCAAAGACTGGGGTACCCATTTTGCCTGATCTTTCCTCTACTTTTAATATTATCACTGGATCTCTATCTTCCAGGGCTGTCCTTTTAAATATTTGGTCAGCCATTTGATTTCCTTTGATTTCAAAGCTGTCTCCCCTTTGATGTCCTCGTATGTGCACTATTGCTATTTCCTCTGGCTTCATTAAAGACTCTAGTACAGCTCTTATAAGGTGTCTGTATATTAGATTTTTCCCTTAGAATTTAGGTATTCCCATTCTTTCCAAATTTTTCCCAAGGTGTGTGCGATTCCAAAGGCATACTTGAAATCAGTATAAATGGTTCCTCTCTCTTTTTCTAATATATCCAGTCCTTTCTTCAGAGCATAGATCTCGCAGCTCTGGGCAGACCAGCTGGGTGGCAGGTTTCCCTTTTCATTAACTTGCATAGTTTCCCTGTCTATTACTGCGTATCCAGAGGCTCATTTTCCAATTACTATTTGGGATGACCCATCCACGAAGAGCGTTCTCCCATAGGGAAGCGGTGTATCCTCTAGGTCCTCCCTAATTTTTGTTTGCATTTGTATTATCTCTACGCAATCATGGTCCAAGTCTTTTGGAGGTTCTCCACTTAAGAATTGGGCTGGGTTTAAGCATTTCGATGTTACCAGTTTGAGGCCCTCTAAGCCCATCAAGATTACTGCATATTTCAGTACCCTGTTATTTGTCATCCATTGTGGGGCCTTTTGGCTCAGAACTGTTTTGATATCATGGGAGGTATGAATTTGGACCTTCTCTCCTAGGGTAAGTTTTCGGGTGTCTTCTAGGAGGACCGCTGTGGCTACTACAACTTGCACACAGGACGGCCATCCTTTTGCAACTGGGTCTAACAGCTTTGAGAGGTATGCTGTAGGTTTCTTAGACCCTCCCCAGTTCTGAGTCAAAACCCCGTAAGCTGCCCCTCCCTCTACATTTACAAACAGTTTGAAGCCTTTCTTTAAATCTGGTAGGCTAAGCACAGGGGCAGATGACAATTTGGATTTCAGCTCCTGGAGCTGCTTTTCATCATTTGGGGTCCAGGTTATAGGTTCTGAATTCACTAATTTATCATACAAGAATTCCACACTTTTAGTGTATTGATCAATCCATATCCTGCAATATCCAAATAAGCCTAACAATTTGCAGATGTCTCTTTTTGTTTTAGGGGCAGGGATGGACAGAATTCCCAAAATCCTCTCTGGACTTAACTTTTTATATCCATATCCAATCAAGTGTCCTAAATAGGTCACCTCTTTCTCTACAAATTGCAGTTTGTGCTGGGACACCTTCAGTCCTTTCTCTCCTAGAAAATTCAAGAGGTTGATGATACTGGTGTCTCTGACTCCATCTTGGTGTTCTCCTGATATCAATAGGTCATCAACATATTGTAAGATCTGAACATCCTCCCCCAGCACAAACTGTTTCAAAAGTTCCTCTAATGCTTGTCCAAAGAGGTTTGGACCTGGGCCTATAACCTGGGCCTCAAATGGCTCTCCTTTGGCCTCTTGTGCATTACAGGTTTGTTTTTCAATCATAACCCCCTTCGGTAGTTTATATATACATGACTTATCAGCACCCGTATCAACTAGGAATTCGAACTCTTCATTTTGGGGACCCATGTCTAAATTTACCAGGAGCTCTTCCACATAACTTGATAGGTTCCCTAGGATAAAGAGCCCCCGACACCCCTGATCATCTCCCTTGGGAATTGTTTCTAAGGTGTCCTGTTCTCAGGCAATGGCTTCGTCTAGGCTAAGTTTCTCACAGTTCTTCAAATGTCCCTTTCCCCCGCAATAGAAGCAATACCCATTAAAGAGCTGAGTTCCCTTTGATCCAATTGGTCTCTTGCTTTCTTTAGGCGTGTCGGCTGGGTTTTTCTTTTCCTCCCTCACACTCTCCCGAGCTATTGCCACCATAATCCTAGCTTTTGTCCTGGTCTTATCCTCCTCCCTTCTCAGGTATACCCACAGAAGTTCCCTTAATAATTCATTTATGCTCTTTTCCTGCCAGTCATCAATCTTTTCTAATTTCCTCCTTATGTCTGGCCATGATTTCATCACAAATTGGACTTTAAGGAGAACTTGTCCCTCAGGACCACTGGGATCAACGTTAGAATATAGTTGGAAGTTACATTTTAAGCCATTCAGCCAGGCTACAGGGGTTTTGTCTTTCTTTTGTGTGCATTTGAAAGCCAATTTAGTATTACGGCCACGTGGAACTGACTCTCTTACTCCCCTCACCATCAATGTCCTATAATCCCTCATATTTCTCCTCCTCTCTTCCTGATTAGGGTCCCAATTGGGACCTACAAGCGGCATCTTATGGTCTCCTGGAGGACTGGGTCGGTTTTCCTGCTCCCAGATTTTCATCCCAGCTGTCCGAATTAGACGCGTCTCTTCGGGAGAGAATAAAATATTGAAGATGGAGTTTAATTCTCCCCACGTGTAAATGTTTTGGCCGAGAAATTGATCAATTTGGTTAGCTATTCCAACTGGATCGTCTACTAAACTCCCTAATTCCTTTTTAAAATTTGGTACTTCAGACATGGTTAGAGGGAACCCGATTCCCCCAGCCACACCGCCCATGGGGACCTCTCTAAAAGGAAAGAGTTTTTCAGCTTTTTCCCCTTTAGAACGGGTGTTCTGATATGGCCCGTCATCATCGGTGGAAGAGTCTGAGTGGTCAATTTTCCCTTGACACCCGGTGGCTGGAGGAGTTACGTAGCCACTGGCACTTGATGGAGCAGATGTTGGGAAACATTTGTCCCTCTGTCATGTACCAAGTGGATATCCAGTGGCCCTTTCTGGAGCCAGCATTTGCAGTGTTGCCTGGGAGTGGTACTAAAGACCTGTTCCAGTTATCAATAGTGCGTCAAAATAGCCACCTCCTTTTGGGACTTTTCCACCAGCAGTAATCTTGGAGCTCTCAACTCACAATATAATACCTATTCTTTTCCTGCGAGGGCTTGATAGGGTCTTAGACATCATCTTTTTTTATGAAAGCAAGACCACTCAAATGTTTCAGAGTTGTGCTAGCAAAGTGACCACTTTTGTGACAAATACATGCAGCAAAATAAATATTCATCCCAAACAGCCCATCCAAGATTTCTTTCCTGCTGGCACAGACAGCTTCAGCAATGTGCAAAGCAACAGCAATATGTGTTGTGGCATCCAAACAGAGAGTGGAGACAACCTAAGTCTGTTTTTAGAGCACCCCTAAGTGATGGCCATGTCACCTCATGAAGGAGCTACTGAGATGTGTGAAGCAGCTTTGGTTTACACGGCTTTTGTTCAGCTGACAGTGGGTCTGTGTTTTAATGAACCTGTCTGCTCTTTCCATGAAAAGGATCAAGGCAAGAGGTTTTCTAATTTTTCTGAGTTTTAACTTGGACTCATGGAAAGAAGAATATGGAAAAAAAACCCACAGTAAAACCCCAAGAAGTGAGCACATCAAGTCAGGACTAAGAACCAAAGATGAAACTGACAGCACTTAAGTCTGCCAGGCTGCAAAAAAACTGCCACTGACAGCTAAAATTTCCATCCAGCTGGACATGTTTCTAGTTGATAACTGTTGTGGTACGTTTTTGCTTGTACATATGATTTGTACCCTCCCCCCCTCCCATATGCATATGGTTTGTACCCATTTCTCCCAAGTAGTTGCTTTGCTCCTTTTCCCCCTACCTTGTTAGTTTGTCCCTGCCTACCAACACATGAGTTCCCTTCCCTAATAGAATTGTATCCAGCCTCGCTATGTCAGCCCTTCCCTTTCCCCTCTTGCCTTCCAGAAAGCTCTCCCTTCCCTGATCCCTCATTGGTTCATTTGAATGTATTCCCTCTCCTTGGTTCCTCCCATTGGACCGCGCCCTATGGCACCACCTTGGGCTCCTCCCTCCTCACTCTCCTATTGGTACTGGGATTGTCTCCTCCCCTTGTACCTCCTCCCTTTATAAACCCATGCTCACCCATTGTCTGTGCCTTTTGGTCCCTGAACCCTTCTGTGGGATAAGCCTACTGGAACTCATACCAAAGGCCTCCCTCTGCTCCTTGCCCCCACTGGCATGGGTCGTAGAGCGTGTGGCTCCGTCCAAGGGACTTGTTCCCTGACGAGGACATCCACAACCTGCCGTGGTGAGCCCCTGGGCAGCTCTGGCCATATCATATAACAAGACAATTTTTGCTAGGAAGTGTTTAATCTTTTCCTCCCAATACCCCACCCTTCCCTTGACTTGCACTTTTCTTCCATTTATTTTGTAGTTGTCACCTGTTGTCTTTCATCATCCACTATTAATGAGATTTTAACTTTACATCTTTGTCATATTTTTAATACAATTTACAGGCTAGACTATTAAAATAATTACATTTTCTAATGTGCAAACACAGAATACTATAATTTCTAGCAGCAACATGGATGTCAGCTATACTGTTAATAAATGATAATGTCTTTCCCCATATAATCTGAGTCTTGTTTTTAAAGGCAAACAAAAGACCTAAAAGTGATAACTCTTACCTTTTAAAGAGCAGACAGACAACTGAAAATTTATTTCTTAATATAAACTAGGAGTAAAATAACTGACAACACCCAAGAGTATGCCTTATTACCTGTCTGGTGGGCTTAGTGTGTGGTAAAAGCTCAATTTTGCTGTGGTATGTGCTTTACTACAAAGCCACAGCTCATTTAAATTTACTCCTCAGTAGTGGCCACTTTATATAAGAGGCTGCTGGTAGCACCATCTATTATTAGTAATGCCTGACATGTTTTTGGAAAGAAAGAATCACCAGTTTTTCCATGATTCAGGGAAGAGCACTGATATTTTTAGGGCTACCTTTAATCTCAGGGAGATGTTTGTGCCATCCCTGAGTAAAATAACTGCCCATGTTACTTATCCTGGAAAACTCAAAATTGTATGTAACCTGTAAAAGCCAGTCAGATTCCAGAGCCTAAAGACCCCTGGAAGATTTAATTTCCTTAGGAAAGGAAGCTGACACCCTGAAAATGCAGAGGGAAGAAATATGGGTGGTAACATGCATCAGGCAGAAGCTGAAGACTGGAAATAAGAGTTGGTGAAGCAGGAGATGCACAGAGAGAGAGGAGCAGTAGATGTGGATAGTCAGATGGAAACTGAGATGTAGCAGAGGTACTTTTGCATGCAGATGGAGGTGAGGAACTGATGTGTGTGACTGAACTGCCTGTCACAGGAGCTGGGCTCCTGTCAGAAGGGAGATCCCTAAATCAGAACCTTGCAATGAAGAGGAACAGGGGGCCCAAATCAGTCTGAACAAAACCTTCATCCTAGAGCTCCTTATAGCAAGTGGCTTTGTATTGCAGAAAATCTCCTTGGCAATGTAGGGGTTTCTTTCTGTCTATAATGGAAATGTAATGCCTCCTCTTCAGCTAAAGCTCTTCTGTTTATTTCTGTGAAATGCCAAGAAGGGCATAATGGTTGAAGCCCAGTGTTTGTAAAGACCAATTCTGTTCAAAACTTCAGACCAGGCTAGATCAAGACAGTCTCGATGCATACTTGCTTCGTGAGCAGGGTCTGACAGTGCATCTCGTACTGCCAAGGGAACAACAAAAACTGGATTACGAATTTTACTGGTTTCAAACCCATGCGCTCTGTGAGGCGGCTGCGGAGCGGTAGAACTGGGGGCCAGCATGTCAGCACTGCCCTGACAGGACACTGCCTAGAATTCGGTCTGCATGCCTGAGGCTCCGCAGCTGGCCCGACACACGGGACAGTTCATTCTCCTGCGCACGGCAGCAGAACCGTTGCCGGGAGAGCACCGCGCCCGCGGGATCGGAGCGAGCTATGGGCGCAGGCACCTGTTCCGACACAGCGGAGGGGCAGCGACACCCTGGTGCGTTCTTCCCCTCAGCCTCGCTCCCTGCGAGTCCTGAACACGGACTTTTCTCGGCCCGGCACACGGCGGCCGGGAGCAGGGAAGGACGCGGGGCGCTCCTTCACGGGCACTGTCGGGGCCCTGCCGCGCTCCGCAGAGCTCCCCGGCCCGGGCGAGCCCCGCGCAGGCGCACAGCGGCCGCGCATGCCCGCAGCGCCCCCGCGCGCCCG
>WEKY01024096.1:39258-57814 GCA_013390045.1 Picathartes gymnocephalus
GCTACACTTTCGGTTTCGCGCGGGGCGCGGCGGAGGAGCCGGGGCCGTCCCGCTGCCCCCGGTCGCGCTCCCCGCGGGATCCCCGCCCGCCGGAGGGGGCGGCGGGCGGTGCCTGGCGCTGTCAGTGAAAACAGCCCGAGGCAGCGCGGCCTCTCGGGCTGGCTCCGCAGCCTCCCGGGCCGGGCCGGACCGGGCTGGGCTGTGCTGGGAGCGGGGCGGCGGCGGAGCGGGGAGGCGGCTAGGGCAGCGCCAAGGGGCAGCGCCTTGTTTACACAGGGCGCTGGGAGAACATGGCAGCCCAGGCTTGCTGGACACTCGCTGTCATGCGTGATCGCTCCTCCCGTGCCTCGTCCCTGGGATCGCTGTGCACCCTGCGCTGCTTGCACCACGGATAAACAGCAGAAGTCTGGCGTACTTTTCATTATTCCGTGACTGTAAAACGTCGTGCTGCGTGAGCACGGTTCGTGCTTCTCTGTTACCTTTTTGGATGTGTTCCCTCTTGTCTCTCCCCACTTGAGTAAGTCAGTTTTTCATTCTGCCTGCTCCCTCCCTTATGGCTGGTCACTGTTACCTTTCTTGTGACTTTTCTTTAGTCATTTAACTTGTTTAGCAAAGACAACACAACCTTATTGTAAGTTTAAAAACGGGTTCTGGGTCTAATCCTTTTTCCTACTCCTCTCACTCTATCTCTTATAGCAGACAGGATCAGAAAGGTGCTGGGAAAAGGATGGTTCTTTTGTGTGGTACCGTCAGTGACATACTCTTCATCTCTCAGGTTTCAGTAGTGTCTGTTTCAGAAGGTGCCTAAAGTTTAGACTGTTACACACATCTTTATGTTCAATAGTGTCATAAACTCCTCAGGGGCTTTACCTTCATAAAGCTGGATAACTTAAATCTTACAAGTGTTTGACCTCTAGAGTATCCTATCAAAGCTAATTATGGAATTTTTGCACACCGCTTCTTTTTAGAGTGTGTGTGTTTGGGCTTTTTTTTTTTTTAAACCTACATCCTCACCATTTAATTTAATCGTCTCTGCTGCTTTATTATGTAAAATGATGAATAATTCCTCCCTACTCTGGCTTGTGGGGGAGTGGAAATGATTATTAAGGACCAACAATCAGTTCGTTGGAAAGAGAGGTACAAATTAAGGGTGAGTATGTGAGACTTCTGTCAGAGGGAAGAGAAGGTTACAGGGTATCTTTAAATAGAGAGCAGTGGGAAGAGAGCCTGCTAATAGGATGAGATGCAGGAAGGTCCAGAAGAAGCCTGCTGGAGCCACAAAGCTTTTTGCAGAACGTTAATAGTTTCTAAGTGATTATAAGCTTACATGTTTTGGGGCTCATTAGCTTTAGCTAGTGAGGTTTCAGAGCAAACTTTGGATGTTCAGATTATCAAATTATATATGTGTGAAAGGAGGTCTTCTAGTGTTTTACTGGATTTGATGCATCATTGATTTGATCCAGCATAATAGTTTCTGTGCATTCAGCAATAAATTTATTGCTTTTTAAATGAAAATTTATGAAGTATGATGTGGCTAGGGCTACTTTGCCCATTCCTTATTTTGATTTGTGTTTTATAAATCATACTACTTGGTGTAAGTTGTAAGGTACTGTAAACTGCATGGATTGCATGCTCTCCTGACCTTGTGGATGCAAAGATTTACTTTGTATCCTAAGGTTGATATAACCCCTGCAACAAACTTTAGCAACAAGTTTAGGGGACTTTTTCTGCTCAGACGGCTTTTTCAGTAACTTTTCAGTTCTTAGACTTAGCTCATTTGCAGTTTCTTTTGCACGTGCCAGTGTGAATCACATAGCCAGAGCTGTAAATATGATCTGGGAAAATGTCGTTAAAAAGAACATGAAATCAACGTGAAATGTTTTACAGTGTGCTATGGTTTGTATGTATTAGAGTGGTGGTGGCATTTACTGCTGTATTTGAGGTTCTGCCTATGAAAGAACACTTTAGTGCCCTTAGGAAGCCTTGTTCCTGTTAATGGAATTCTGTAGTGATCTTGGCCGGTGTATTTCTGCACTTATAACTAACTTCATTTTCAAGGCAACTTTCTAAACTCTTTTTTTGATTAAACTAAAAGAAGGCTGTTTTGAAAGAAAACAAAAACAAAACAAAACCTGTGTTCGATGCTACTGCTAGCTGGAGTCCTGCACTTGCAGTTGCATCTGTGTAGGTATCTGCATAAATCTTTCCTCAGGATTTAGGGTGCCAGCTGAATAAAAGGGGGACGTTTTTCCAAGTACTCTTGTGGTGGTTCTGCATGCTGTAGGAGCAGCTGCCTCTGGTCACTGCTGCCCAGACTTCTGTGTGTTTGTGTTGGTTTTGTGTATGGTCATCTTTTTGCAGGCATTGTGTTTTGAGGGGTTTTTTTGCTAGTTTCTTTTATAGTTAAAATGAACGTGTGCTAAAGCTATTTGCAGATGTATATTTAGAGTGTTGTTTTGAAATTAGTCCTGAATAACTTCCCTTGAAGTCTGGCCTAAAAGAAATGACCTTCTCTAACATCCTTTCCACACTGTTTTTCAATTATTATCTTTTATTCTCTTGAGCTGCATGTTTGCTTCCCTGTTAACTTGATAGGTGGTTATGCACAGGGGAATCAACCTAAGATAGATACTGTTTTTAGTGGGATGTGTTCATCACAGTTGTGATTTGCAGCGGTTTTAAGCTTTCTGCCAGAAACATGGGAGAACAGTTTGGATTTCTTGTAGGCACACACTTGGATACATAATGTAGGTCAGATAAATGTACTATTCGATATACGAATGAACTGGTATTTTGCAGCCTTTATGACAAGTGCCCTGTAGCCTCTGAAATCTTGCTCTAATTGGTGGTCTTGACCAATGAAAGTTATAAAAAATTTGAGTCTTTGTTGTGTGTTTTGTAGTGGTAAATAGAAACTTCTTGCTGTTGAGGCAAAGTATTGAAGATTCAGAATTTTTAATTTGTCTGGTGATAGGAGTATGTAGACTTATTTTTGTTTTCCCATGAGATATGTATAAAAATAACAGATGATGCAGCAAGGATGTTTTTGGGGTTGTAAGGGTTTTTCCAAATATTTCAGAACTAGTTTTTCTCTGAATTTTCCATTACCAGGAAGAATAGGATTGGATGTCAGAACTGTAACAACATGATTTGATAATTTCTTTTGGAAATGCTAGATTTATTTTTTCTCCTCGGATGTTATTCTGTATTTTGCTTTACTGTAAGCATCTATCTAGAGAGGAATTAAATTTGTAGTGTGCATTTTTTGATTTTATTTTTAATCTTTCTGTAGGTTGTTCTGTAATTCAAAACTAGTTGTACTTTGAACCAGCTTTTATACTGGCTAATTGTATCACTGGGGACAACCTAGTCTCTTAACAACTTGAATCATCTCTTACTTTAAGAGTCTAATTGTCTTTTGGCCTTTTTGGCTCACTTAGTCTTGGGAAATGTGAATTTCTGAGCTGATTCCTGAAAGTGACCAGGCAGCGTTTTCCTTTTACTGGAATCAAATGAGCTGGGACTTGCTAGAGAGAGGAAGAGGAATAGATTCAGTGTCCTACTGAAATTTGAGGGAGAAGTAAAAAGTCTTCTGCAGAGACATACTACTTGGGGAAATGCTGGTTCATTGAGAAAGGGCTGTGTCTGATATGTGGGAATTTCGCATACATGTAGGTGTGTGGGTGTGTTTGAGTGTCTTTAACTTAGAACTTCTAAACTAGGCTGAACTGAAACTCTTTTACCTTCTCACTTGCTGACAAGTGGGCTTGTTGTTTTCTCTACCTTGACAGAGTTTTGAAAACATTGCTGACTGAATGTCAGTATGAAGTTCAAATCCTATTATATAAAGACTTTGAGTTCCTTGCTGGACTATTCCACGTATTCAGTCTAAAGATACCATTATTTTAATGAATGCTGAGATTTAGCATCTCACATATTCTTCTGTGTACTTTCTTTCTGTAAGGCCCTTACTCAGATTTCTGCCCCAACTGGAAAATGAGGATTATGATTTATGTTCCCACATTGCCTTAACTTCATTTCTATAGGAAATCGGTGGTTCATGTAGAGATAGATCAGCATAAAAGTAATTTAAACCTTTTGTAACCTAGGAGACAGAAATAACATGTTTTTGAGAGAACCTGATCTTGTAAACAGTACTGAGTGTTTTCAGTTGCTGCAATTTGGCAGTTACTTGGCCACCTGTGTGGGATTACAGTATGTACAATATAAATATCCAGTAGGTGTGCTCTAGCATATGATATTTTGCATTAATATTTATTATTGTTGATTGTTTGTTTGCATTAATATTCTGCATGAGAATGAACTTAGCTTTGTGATGTGCTTAAGCAGAGGCACCATATGAAGCACTGTATGTTCTTACATAGCTATGAGTCTGAGTTGCAGGAATAATGCTGATGTTTGAAAGAGGTTGGAATGTTTGTGCTTCCAAATTATAATGCAGTTTAATTTCTTTGCACTTCTATTTTGGGTTATGATTCACTGGCAATATTTCTACTGTGTATATAAGTGGAAAACTGTAGAGGAAGAAAAGGTTTTGCAATAAAATGGATTTTTTTTTTTCTTCCGATTGATTATTTTAGTGTATTCATAAATAGTTGTTTTTCTATTTAACATATTTTTGAATTTAAAGACTTCAGGAATAATTGATGAGTAAGGAGTAGGGTTTTTGTTCTAAAAATCTGGAAGGTGGCAGGTGTATATGGCTCCAAGGGATGCCTGTTAAAGGCTTTCTAGTCCAAGTCTTGTTTGGGGAGCAGAGGAGGTCTTAGCTTTCTTCTTCACCAAAAAGGGGTGCTAGCTTTACAAATGAAACAATGGAAAATAAAGTAGTAACTGTGGGGTTTTTTTGTCCTGTTACAAATGAAATATAGTTAGGTATGAGTCGTGCTTTATCATGTAAAGTGAACTGTCTATGTGAGCAAAAAAGCCTTCTTTTTTTTTTCTAAATTGTGTATATTTTTTCTTTCTTTCAAAATGTATCTTATGCTTTTTGCTTGCTTAGTTTGCATCCGGTTGGGGAGATCACCATTTGTAATTTTTGTTAGTGTAACCTTGCCTGTAGGAAGCCCAGTTACTGGGGCTTCATTCATTCTGCATGAATCCAAACAAGCTTTTCTCTAAATGTGCAAGATTAGTTTAGTTTAAGCCAGCTTCCTGCTATTGAAAAGTAGACTCATTGAGTTTGCCCATTGGAGTATTGAATATAATTTTTTTTCTTCAATGCATATTAGATGATCCTATTTTCTTACAGCCCTCAGTGATTGTTGTAGCCTTCTAATGGATGGGTTTTATTAAAAATGTTGGGCCAAATTCTGATTTTTGTTATAAAGCACTGATCTCAGTGTTTGGTGATGCCCTCTGTTGATGTAGAGATACAGCATGCAAGAGATTTCATAAACACTGAAAGACTTGAGTATAAATTATACAAATAACTTAAAATTATTTTGTGTTTCAGCAGCCTCTGCCTAGCTGTTTAAGATCAATGGATTGTGAATTCAAGCCTTTGATATCCTGAGGTTATCAGCATTACTATCTTCGAGAGAGATAACAGTCCTCAAAGAATCTTCGGGGGATACACCATGACATCAGTAGTGATTGACAATGGGGGCCCTGACCTGGAGTTTGACAGCAATGGAATAAAAAATCAAGAGGTTAGAAAAGTAAATAGCACTTATTTACTATCAAAGTTTGAAATCTTTTATCTTAATTTGAAAGAAAATTTCACTGTAAACTTGCTGTGAAAACAAATGAAATGGGTAAGGAGGAAGAGTGCAGCCATTTTTAAAATATCTTTTAGTAGAATATTTTGTTATCACAGCAGAGGAAGCGGGAAGTTTTGAATTCTGCAGTAAAACTGTAGACTGGGTTTACAAAATTATATTCTATATTAAGCTTTCTTTAAATATCTCAGACGTGTTGCGGTATAGAACAAGTTGAGCAGAACAATACATGGACCTCTTTTAAAGTTAGCCTGCACAGCATATTTTATTGTATTTTTCGTTCTTATCAACAAATAATAAATATATTCTACTCTCCTGTAGCTTTTAATAAAGAAAATCTGGAAGGGTTTTACTTCTGCAACACTATAACTGATTATATATGCTTTTACAGACATTTTGATCCTTAAATAAGTAGAGATGAGCATATAGACTTTGAAGTAGTCAGTTCTGTAATAACTTAGGCAGTTAACCCAAAACGTGTGTTTGTAAAATACAGGTCAGATGTAGCTATCTTGCAGTGCATAGTCAAAGCCTTTGTTACCTTTCATAAAGCAGAGGGAGGAGAAACATTTCCCACAGCTGAGTGTCTTCATTAGAAAGTGTGCTCTTTTCTAATATCTTAAGGCTGTCTGGTGCTTTAAATTTTAAGTCCTTAAACCCAGGAAAATATCTTTGAGTTAGAAAGCCCCCTCTGATGGCTGATAACTATCTTTTATTCTTTTAATCTCTTGCTTTGGAAGAAATTTTCCTTTAAAAATATTTAAAATTACTATCATTATTCCATAAAGAATGTAAGAACATAAAAGGAAAATATTGACATAGAGTTCAATAGTGGAGTATTTAGAGCATTTTTTTTTCTTTTCTTTCCTTTTTTTTTTTTTTTTTCATTCTATAGGAAAATGAGCCAGTCTCTGAATTCCCAGCAGTGATTGTGGAGCCAGTTCCTAGTGCCAGACTAGAACAGGGTTACGCTGCTCAGGTCCTGGTTTATGATGATGAGACTTACCTGATGCAAGATGTAGCAGAGGAACAAGAAATTGAGACTGAAACTGTGGAAACAGGTAGACTTACTTAATTCTTTTCTTCCATGAGGTTTTTGTACTTCTAGAAATCCCCAAGGAATGATCTATCCACAGGATGGAGGTCTTGACCTGGGTTCACATCTCTTTCCTCTAAGCTTAGTTTTGCTTAGGCTTCATTGGTGACAGGATTACCTTGGCAGGTAAAAATGTCACATTACATTCAGGGTGCTGCGTTGTAACACTGTGTCTCCTCCCTCCTGAGCAGGCAGATCTTTATTTATGTCTTTGCTACCTATTTATGCAGGGAGTTTGCTAGACAACTAAACTTGGGAGTTTTTAAAAATCAGCTGAGCCAGGAAGCTGGTTAGAATTCAGTTTTACGCTGTGTGTGAGCCACACAACTACAGGGCAGCTGGAAATAAGGACTGCTTGGCTCTATTTACCCCATCTTCCAACTCTTGCCCCTTCCTGTCTGTCCCTTCCTGTCCTGCCTTTTTAGTGCAAGAGTTGTATTATTGCTGGTTTGGTTGCAGGATGGCTAGGGGAAATGGAGTTGGGCTGTCCTTTTATGGGCAAAAAGCCTAATAGATTGAAATTAACACATCTATCTATAAAATAACAAGTTAGGAATGAAGAAAGGAGTGGAGCATTGCTGCGAAAGCTGAACTGTTTAGTGAAAAGCACAAATCTTTCTGTACACCCTCTCTCCAAAGAACATGATCAGGAGGTTTGCATTTTCTGAGGGGCACCAAAGTATGTTTAAAGTGTCTGAGGAAACAAAAGCTGTGCTGCTGTAGCAGCCTAATTACATCTGACTGTTGGGCCGTGATTCCTGCTGTCCTTCCCTCTTGCTGTCTTGTGTTGCTTCTCATACTTCTCTATGCTAATTTTGCAAGAAGAAAAATAGCAATGAGACCCTTAACTGTTCTGTATTTTTGTTGAGTTAAATTTCTGCTGGATTAGCAGAGTGTTGGGGTAGGGAGTACGTAGAACTGCAGCCAAAGGATGGCACCTCTTGGGCACTCCATACTTAAATGGTGAGACCCACTTGACATGGGTAGCGTATGCCCCTATCCTGGGGCTGCCTAATGTAAAGCTGGAGTTTAAATTCATGATGTCAGGAAAGCAAAACAAAGGTGATAGGATCTGTCTCAGCTGCTTAACTTGGCATCCCATAAGTCTACTTGCATTCCCATCAGATTAGGTAAATTTCGGTGCAGATTTCTCAGTAAACAGTGGAATCAGTTGCTCCTACATCCTTCTCAAGCTGGATGTTATCCTGTAGCATCAACTTCACAAGGTGAGCATGAACTAATGATGCAGGTTTTGGGACAATATTTACAATTCCAGTTTACTGAAATGTGTTTTGAAAGAAATATGCTAATTAGAAGTTCAGCAAGTTAATGTGAAGAGAAGTTATGAAATAATGTATTTCTTAAGTTAAATTTTTGACTATGGTAATAAAACTTTTAAGATTAAGGTAAGTGTTAAGTGAGGGTGTTCTTCCCAAACTGAGTTTTACAACTTGCGTTTATATTTGAAAACCTTTAAGAGCTTATACTTTGAAGGTTTTTGTATTCAGAAGTTGTTTTTTAAACATTAAATATGCTGTTTCTTGTAAGATTTTTGTAGATTAATAGCTAAATTAATGGCTAACAGAACAGTTCTTTTAGGATAAGAGCTGCTGCAAATGAACTCCATGTTTTTAAGTATAATTTTATGTCCATAATAAACTGGGGGAAATTACAGTTAAGAACTTGTAGCTCTTCTATAGGAATAGTTTTATGTAAGCTGCTGTTCAAAGAAGGGGACGTGGGTGCTTCCAAGCCTTGATATTTGAAAGTATAGTCTTAAAATTTATAGGGCAATTGATAGGATAATTTGGTGTCTGTGGCTGGAGATGGTAAGAGACGGTAAGAGACGTGTTGTGACTGCATGTAGTTTGTTGATGTTTTCTGTGTTGCTTTTGTTTTAATTTCACAGTTTGACATTAATATGTTCTTAAAAATTTAGTATAAGATAATGATATATTTAAATCAGTTCAAATACTTGTTTTAATAGTTTTGATCTAATAATTAATGGGCAGTGAAAAGCCAAAAAACAGTGGAGGAGAAATTAAAATTAATGAAGATTTTAAAACTATGAATGCACACTTGTTCCTACGGTCCATCTTTTAAGTATTATTTGTGTAGTGTATACGCTTATTAATCCAGTGTGGTTTTCATGGTGTAGTTATACATGACAATGAGTAGTGGTCCTTGCACAGAACTTGTGTCCAGTGTTGGTGAAAGGAGTGCTTGGTTTAGGCTCTTCTGAGGGAGGCAGTCTTGTGGGGCATGTGTTGTGACCAACATGTTTTGGCACAGCCAGGAGTCTTTCTGAATTATTTCTCATACAGAGAGGTAAGATGGGCAGAGAGAAAGTATGAAAGTCCCAAGAAACATTCATTTTGGTGATGCACCATTATTAGCAATGAATTGAAGGACAGTGAATCTGAGAGTGCTGTTTTGAAATTTTAATTTTGTAGTAGAGATACTGGGCAGTGGGTAGGTAGCAATTTAATGTAGGAGAGAGGTAGTAACAGGTGCCATGGTAATTGTTAATGAGAAGGCAGGCTAAGGCAGTAAACAAGGTATTTAAAGAACATTTCAAGATGTTAAATTTTTGAAGTACATACCTTTATTATGCTAACGATCCCAATTTAGAGAGGTGCAACAGTTTGATTTCTGTACATCTTAGAAGAAAATCTATTATTGCTAAAGTAGTCTCAATGGATTCTATTTCATAAGTGAGAAAATTAATTGCTACAAAAATGTTCATGTTATTTGATAAATGTATTGTTGTTGCACCAAGAATGAGTAGACTTAATACCTTTTGTGGTTCTAGATTCTACAGACAGCCTGGTAAATACTAAAACCCATCTTAAAGAATCCCTGGCAGTACTTGAAAAGGATCCCTTTTCACATAATACACCCCCCTTTGTCAGTATCTTTCCTGTTGGCCATGGACCTGATTTTTTCCCCTTTGTTGTGACAGTTCGTTGGCAATTCCAATGACTACTAGTTTACGTGGTTTATAGCATTACAACACACATTCAAAGAGCCTCAGGCTACTTTGCAGTTAATCTAAAGCTTCATAATTTATATAAAACGTAGCATTATTCTAGCCTCCAGAGATAGGGATCAGTACCCTGTGTGAAAAATGTTGTAGGGAAGCTGCTGTGGGAAAATTTATTTAGGACACTAAAGAGATGATCTGTGCTGTGCACTGAATGGTTCTACTTGTGGTTTGCTATTCTGTGAATGGATTTGAGACTGTGTGGGCTATAAGGACAGTCAATGCTGAGCCAAGGGTAGAATCAGGATCTGCAATGTTGTCTTTAATTTAAAAACTACTCACATTTATGAAACCACAATTCAAATAAAATATAATACATGATCATTATAAATATGCATGAATTTTTAGTTAATTCTAGTGGAGTATGGGGTGTTTTTGCCTATCAGACTCCTTCCCACTAATCTATCTTGATTCATTAATCAAGGATCATTATTTATAATTAATCCATTAACTGCAAAAGTAAAACCCAAGTGTCTTTCAGCAAACAAGAAAGACTCAGCGGTTTATGTTTTTTATTCCAGAAAAAAATGCCTATTTGTTTGGAATAGAAAAAGGAGTTTTCTAATAAAAACAAAATATAGAAATCTGGGTCATTTCAGGTGACCTTATGACATTCTTTGTGGAAGTAGTGAATGCCTTTTGTAATGATTGGAAGGGGAAATATAATCTTTAGATTGACATAGTATTTAAATTTCTTTCCCTTTTTGTTTGATATTCTTGGGAGTGGTACCTTTAGATTATTGAGAACTGAGTTACAGTCTTAAAATTTTGTTTACTGCAACTGTGAACATTTATATCATAAAAGACACATCCTCCATAACAAGTTTTTAATAATATTCAAATTTTATGGACTTTCATATCCTGCACATTTTTTTGTTCTAAAAGTAATTAGCCCTTCAGTTTTAGGATTTATTCAGCAAAACATTTGTAGTTTACATAATAGCAGAAGCTGCTTTCTCTAAAGAAGCAGTCCATCTGAAGTTAACAATTGCTACAGTTCTGTTTATTTTGTCACCACATAGAACCTGTAATGTGGATATAATGGGGTAATCTAATCTTGGAATTTACCATAGGAGCAGTATGGAAGGTAACACAGTCATGGTCTGCAGATCTTAGACATGGAGGATGTCTACTCCTTTAGTTAAGTAAGACATGAGTATTTAAGTATTGTCACTCTAGACCCTGATTTAATTCTTTTAGTGAATCTAACATCTTGTATGAATAGTACTTTCCCCCTTATTTTTTTATTAATCATCAAAGCGCCAAGTACAAGTTTGGGACTTATTTTTTCATCACAGCTTTAAGATTAAAGAAGAAACAAAGCCATTATTTTCAAGAAGCTGAAATACCGTTCAATTTGTGAACCGTCACCAGATTTTTTAATTTCATGTCCGGTCAGAAATCCTCCCTGTGGGAAAAGTTGAAAGTCTGTTTTGGTTCTAAAACGGTTATTGCCACAGTGGGGTGGAAGATCTGCATGCAAAAATGTGGTTCTGAAAATGACACTTTCTAGGATGGAAAAATATTGGCCTACAAAGACCAGGAAGTTCAGTTGAAACTATCGTGGAAATTGGTAGCCATTCTTAAGGAGGGAGGATGTTGAATAAACAGGGAGTTTAGGCTTAACTCTCCCCCAATTAAAACAAATGGATAAATAAAATACATACTTTAGGGAAATCATCTTCTTCAGAGGAGATTTCAGATTACTAGTTACACAGTTGTCATAATGGAATCAGCTTTGCCTCTCTATGTCCAGTCTTTAGTTACTGCCTGTTCTTCTTTCTGTCTTTATATGTCTTCCCTTATTATGATTAAAACTGCTTCCTTCTAATGTCTCTTAGAGAAATTTGAGCCTGTGAACTCTGTGGTTTCTCAGATAAATTTTCATCAGTTAAATATCGTCTACTAAGAACTTGGTATTAGATCTGGTTAGAATCTTACCTTTGCAATTATAGTATGTGTGTGTAAGGAATAGATAAAACTGTGTTTCAATTCATTCTGGCCAGACATTATTTGTTTAAACTGCCTCTTAGGAAAAATGAGTTAACACAAGCATCTGGTGTATTTTTTGTTAGTACTGACATACCCTATTGACTGAACTTCATTTCCTTACACTGACAGCTCAGTGAGGACTTTACACATGCAGAGAGACCATTTGCTTTAGAGGACAGTGCTGACTAAAAAAAAAAAAGAGTTTGGACATTATAACAACTTGATTAAACTCTCATTTTAAGTTGGCACTGTCTTCCTCAAAGAGCTCAGATGAAGCCTATTTGCTAGATAAGCATGATAAAACTTTGCTTGCTCTACTGCAAGAATTTGGTGCCTCCTACACTTTAATGGGTTTTGTCCTTTGGATGTCAACTAATTTTATTTTTCACACCTTGCTGCTACTGCTGCTGCATCCATGTGAATCCTTATTTTGCTAAGAAGTCAACTGCACTTTTGGTAGTTAAATGTGGATGCCAATGAGGCAAAATTATTCCACTCCTATTGCGTGTGCTATTGTGTAGTGCTTGGAGCAGTTATGCGAAGGGTATATACACCTGTTTTCAGTAACATTCTTAATTCAGAAACAAAATGCAACTGCAAGTTATATTTTATGTCGTCTTTGTTAGTGTTCCCTTTTATGAGATATTAAGGAAAAGAGCTCTACAACTGCTCCATGGATGATAGTATTTTAACATAGCAGTAACAGCCTGGTTGTGGTGTGCAGTTCTTTCTGGATTTCAGGTTTCTGCCTTGCAGCATTCAGTGCTCCGTTCATACCTAAAGTGTGCTGCAAGACTAACTATTTTGTAATAAAGCCTAATTTAACTGCACATTTCAGACATAATTTTTATCTTCTGAGGCTGATGTGAGGCTAAATCAATGATTTTTTAGTGTGGGGCATTTTGGGTTGGACTTCAGATGCACAGATGGATTCTCCTCTGAACTCCCAACTCCAATTGCAAGTGGGAGTGAGAATTTGTAGGTTGTTACTGTGAAGACTCAGCTACAGCATTTTACTAATGTAAGCTGAAAAAATTGAGGGTTTTGGCCTTGAAATTAGAATGCAATGGGGCATCCAAACCCTTTGTGGCATGAGTGCACAAGAGGTAGTGGTGTTTATTGATCAAAAATATAGTGACAAACTATTGAAAGTAATAATTTGTCAAGGTGACCTGCATATTAAAAGGGAGACTGTAGTTGACAACAAACTGTAGGATGAGAATAAAGCCATATGTGTTTGAGCAGGACATTTAGTCCTTAAAAGCATTCAGTGGGGTTATAGAATAGATGTTTGTTGTTATCAGAAAAGCCGTGAGGACTTCAAAATGATACATCTGGGACAGAGAAATTGCTCAAGTGTGGCATAGTTTATATGCCAGCCTATTACTAGTCTCAAATACTGTGAATTTTGTAAAATCATATAGAGTGCTATGAAAATACCCGACTTACCGTTGTCTAATATAGACTGCCCTGGAAAGAAAGAATTTCCTTATAAAGCAGGGAAGTGTAAATATTGATTGTTTGTGTGTTGGTAGTTTGTTTGTTGGTTTTTTTTTTTTCAAGACAGCTGAATTTTCTTACTCTGCATGCACAAGTAATAATGCTGGAATGTAGACACTTGCTATTTTGATTAACTCCTTTTCACTTTGTCAAAGGTAGTGCCAAATCCTGAGGATATATTTTTTTTTCCTGTTTGGAATCATTAATTGCTGTATGAATAGTGACATCAGGATCCTGAGTCCACTCAAAGGTGCAGATTGTGACAGACAGTTGGCTTTGGTATTGTTAGACTTCATATGGTGTAGCCAAGAAGATGAGCTTGGCACAGTTATGGACCACTTTCCTCAATATTTCCTTGTGTCTTCCAGGGACACTTTGTGGTTATTTTGCTATTTGGGCATTTTCTACTGTCGAATGCACAGTGGATGGTAATGCTTATGTTGATGTGCTGATAAAACAGATGGCTGCATTTTCGTACATGTTTTCTGGCATTTAACTGTTAAAAATGCTTCTTTGTATTGTTACCTTTGCAACGCAGTAATAGCTATCAACAGCGATGGCCTGCTGTTGAAGACAGCAGCTACTTTTGTATTTATTAGATGGGAATTTCTTTAGGATCCTGGGCGAAACTGATCTTTCTGTAACTTCAAAATTAGTAGATGATTTGGGCACTTGGGACAAGGCATGCCTGGACTTCTGAAATTACTTGTAGCTTTTTGAAGTGGCTGGCATTTCAGGATTGTTACTCTGTTATCATTTGCAATATCTGGTGTAGACTGCAAATACTGCCTTCAGACTGTGATGGGTTGATGCTGGCCAAACGCCAGTGCACTCACGAAAATAATTTATTCATTTTCCTCTGCTATAGTTAAGCAGAGGAGGGGGAAAAAAAATTCATGGGGTGAGATAAGGATTAGGAGAAAAACACTTGAAGGGCAAAACAGGCTTAAAACTTCAAAAGGTATAAAGAAAAATTTATCAACAGAATTAAAAGAGGATAATGAGAACTAAAAATCAACCATTAGAACACCTTCTTCCCCCCCCCACCCCCCCTCCCTTCTTTCCTTCCCGCCGGCAGTACAGGGAGACAAACTACGGGATTTTTAGTCAGTTTGTCACTTCTAAAAATCTTTCTTCGGTTCACTTGGGGAGAGGAGTCCCTCTTGCTATGCCATGGGGTCTTTCTTGTGGGAAACAGTTCTCTGTGAACTTTTCCAACGTGGTTTTAATTTTCACTGCTGACAATCTGCCCGGAACCTGCTTAATACGTGAAGTCCCTCCCATGGCTTGCAGTCTTTCCATAACTGGTTTTTGTGGGCCATTTAGTTTATGGGGTGCAGTTTTTAAGGATGAGCTGTTCTAGTATAAAAGCAAGAGTCCTCTCCCTCTATTTCTGGAAGCAAGGGTTTTCTTTCTCTCTGTTCAAGCCTCTCACCTGATCACAGCTTTTCAGCATCCACATGTAGAACCAGCACACAGACAGATTGCCACCTACCCTCCACTTACTTATATTAAGTCAAACAAATCATCTCTGTAAGAATAAGCAAGTGCTTTATGGAAATTGCCTTTTCCCAGGGTAGCTTTGTCTTACTAGAATACAACTGGAATCCTCAGTGCCTAAAAGTAATTAAATGCACACAGTTTTTTCTTTCTGGTTAATTATTTTCTGTCAGTAGAGGGAAAAGGTGCCATTGGAAGGTTGTACATTTAGCATTAGCTACAATGCTTGTGAAGTAGTTTTCCTAGAGAAACTAGTCTGTTATCAAAGTATGTTTTAATCATATTTGTGAGAGTTGTAGGAAATGCAACTTTGCATAGGAGACTATGGGAATGGAGAATGACAATTCCTCTATAAGCACTGAATGCTCTATTAATTTTGAGGACTATTCAAGGAGATGCTTAAGATAATTGATGATTCTATTCTAATCCAAGTATGCAAATCTGATGAAACCCACCAGTTTTTCATAGGTTGAATTTACATCTGCCGTCTTATATGCAATTAGTCACATCCAGCTGCTTTTTTGTCTTTCAGTTTTTCAAAAGAATTGGGATGAGTTTTATCTGGTGTATATTGCAGAGAAGTGATACATTTCCTTTATTGTGAACAAAGTTGTCCATATCCCTTAACCAGAGAGCATGAGCTGATAGATATTTTACTCCTGTGTTTATACAAGTATGGAGATACAATTCACTTCTCTTGAAGTTACTTAAGGCTTATGACAAACAGGAATGTAGTAAGTAAAAGAATAATTTTGAACGGTAACTTTCCAGCTTATTAAACATTTTGACTGGGTTTTTTTCCTGGCAGTTGGTAAATGTAGCATGTAGGTCTACCTGGCTATCTTGACAGCTGACCTTGTGCGTTACAAAATTACAATAAAGATTAGTCTCTGTATACTAACAGTAAAAACAAACAAACAAACCCCCTCAACAATAAACTAGGGTAAATAAACATTTTTCTGTCTGACAAAGACTGGTGCTGATCAGGGATCTGTTCCTCTACATTTTTTTAAAAATTTCTTTTCATGCCAGAGAAATAAAATTTCCGCAATTTCCTGTGGCCCTTTTCTTCCATTACAGTACTTCTTGCTTCATTGGGCCACCCACTGAGTAGATTTTGTAGCCCTCTTTGATAGCCTAAATAGGAGGCTTTAAAAGAGATTAAAAAATTAAATGCACATTTACTTTTTTCCTGTTGACTTTTTTTCCCTGAAATAAAAAGATTTTATTAGCATGACAAATCAATTAGCATTCATAAAAATACTAGAAATAATATAATTTAAAGAGATGAAACTGCAGGACTTTTGGAGAAAGTTGCATTCCTCCTTAAAGACAGTGTTATGCTTTAATACTAATATAGATAAGGTATGCACAGGTCACTTCATAAATTGTTGTGTCTTTTTGCATATTAATCTTGAAAGTGCACAGGCTCAGATTCTTTTCAACTGATTGGAATCCCTTGGGTATCCAGTGATATTCTCTCTGTGAATGATCAGAGAGAGGGAAGAATCTGAACACTTGTGTGCAGTTGTTCAAGTCTGTTTCATGTGAACTGGCAAACATTGTGCTAAGTCTGTGCTTGCAGTAGTAAATAAATGCTACTTAAGAAACTGCTATGAAACCAAGAACTTTTTTTTTTTTTTTCATTTTGGACCTATGAGGTTTGTCAAAAGTTACACGATGCCAATTATTTGCACACATTCAAAGAGTCCACACATCTCAGGCAAAACTTTATTGGGTATGACTCAAACACTTCAGTTTGTGACTGAAAGCTGCAATTAGTAAACAATCCTCACTGAATTACACAGCAATCAAAAAAGGAAAAAACTGTGAGTGCGTCTTTTCCAAACTATGGTAGTGTGAACTCCTATTGACATGGGTGTGGATCTTCAAAGGCATTTAGCATCTTAGTAGAGCTTTTGATCTGGATCTAAACAGACAAACTTTATAATTTGCATTTTATTGCTTGAAGTGTGGGTAAATTATAATTTTTAACAACAGGTACACAGGACAAAGTGACAGGACTACATGGTTATTGCAGTACTCTGTAAGCTGTAGCTATGGTGTTGCTAAACTACACCATGTAAGGCTTCCACTTCAATCTGAGGATGTTCTAATGAAGGACTATTATATTTTATTGCACAGTTAAGTGTGCGGTTACCTAAAACGCCTTTTCTTGTCCTTGGGCTTGTCTCCACTAAGAAAATTTCTGCTGGAGAATACAGCAGAGTCCCCTAGTGGAAATACGCTGATGGAAGGAATTCTTGTTAGTTCTGCTGTTCCACCTCTCTGAATAACAAAAGCTGACAGGAGCACTCTGCTGTTGTCAAAGCTGGATCTGCATGACAGCTTTTTGCCCTCACAGCTGGCTGGTTGCCTTTTTTGTCCATGCTTCTGGCTGGTAGGATCTTGACTGGCAAAATTTTAGCACACACCTACCCTTAGCTATCATGGCCTGAATGTGAGAATGAATGATGTTGCTTGCAGGTCTTGCTGTTTATCTGATGAGGCACTGAACAAATTTAATTCCTTGCACACAGGAATAGATGACTGCTGTCTATAAAATGCCTGATTTATTTGTATATTATAAATATTATATATAAATACAGTCATGAAAATGTATTCCTGAAACGTCTTGAGAGTTGTAGTGGAGGAGTAGGATTTGTCGAGTTTGAAGCACTGAATTTACCAGCTGGAGTTGATTTTTGCTGGATACTATTTTGTGATTTGGGTGCTGGAGAAAATTGCTTCTAAATTGTTCCTTCTGATCTAGGTTCTAAGACTCCTGAAACTTGAGAGGGCAAGAGATTGTGTATTGTCATATTGCAGCTTGAGCCCTTCACCTTCTTTTAATGGAGCTGTGAAGATGTGTTCAAGGAAGGGTCTGTAGGCAGCAGGTGCTTGCTAGATCCTTGGCTTAACACTGTAGGCCTACTCTGGTGGGTGTGGTGTTAATGAAGGCATTCCTGCGTGTAATTTCCATGGATAGCTCTGTGTAAGACATACTTGGCATTTCTTGGTGTGGCTGCTCTTTGCATGCAGCTCTGAAGTTTTACCCTAGGAGTAATCAGCAGGTGGGCTGTGTGGGAAGTGTGGAGAGTGTGTTCTCCTGATTGATTCCTCTGTCCAGGGGCCCGGCAGGTAATGCTGCGGTGTTACTGGCACAGGTGTTCTTCGAGGGGGAGAGGATGGAACCCTAAAAAGTGGTGGTAGTGGTTTGGGGGCTTTTTAATTGAGAGAGCAGTGAAACTTTTTTTTCACCCCACAAGTCTTTTCAGAGAGTAGGTTTGATGAAGGATGGATGTGGCCTCTGGCTAACTGGAATCAGCCCTGTTACTCTAACGGAGATGAGGTGGATTGCCCGCATGGAGGACGGAGCTTTTCTGGCAAGCTGTTACTAACATAGGTGACCCAGGGACTTGTCAAGGAGAAATCTTTTTAAAATGCGTCAGTGGTCGCTTCGGTGAGGCCTGTCCGGCTTATCCCGGTACGCGGTCTGCCCCGGCCAGAAAGTGTCACCGGCGCACGTATGGCCGCGGGCTGCGGAGAGATGGAGCGGAAGGCGTTCGGGGCAGTGCGCGGCCGGCCGGGCTGCGCTGCGTCCTTGCCCTCGGGCGCCTCTGGGGCCGTGCCGGGAGGCGCAGCCTGCGCCGCGGGGCGGCCGGCAGGGGCCGGCGGCTCTCC